>DWPV01006601.1:0-11396 GCA_018251915.1 Urbanus proteus proteus
AATTACTAGCATTAATATTCAAGTAGATAGTCAGACGATAAAATAATCATACAAACAAAGGAGGGAAGCCTCAATTGGAACAAACGTCAAAAAGTAATTTACATCAGCCGCAGCCGCATTATACCGCCTCGTGCTTGGCTGAAAGGTTGGCGAACAGCCTCAATAGTTCCGACGAGACGAACTCAACGAGACTCGTAATCGAAAAAAATATTGTCTGTCCGTCGTAAGGTACCTGTTGTAAAGCCGTTGAGCGAAGAGAGCTTTTCCTACGCACTACGCACACTACTGTGATAACATAAAATTTAAAATAATGTGCAGATTAGAGCACTAATATTAAATTAACTTGAAGAAATCCAGGCTTATCTGGTCCAGGATACAGAACCAATCTTCATATCACTGATTACATAGTAATACTATCTACTATCCCTTACCGAAGGGACCTGCCTTGGCCTCGTTTACCACCGTGAAAAGTAAATCCAAGTAATAAATTATTTTATTGGCCAATTCCATCTAAACTCGATATGTTTAATATTAGTGAGATAAAAATAAAGACATAAGAACTAGTAAGAATAAGATTCTGTGTCAAGTATTTTGTTTGAACAAAGTAATAATCTTTTATCGTCAATTCGTTAGCATGCGGTTATCTTTACTCCGCCCTAATGGATTTACTGTCATAGACAAAGAGCTCGGTTTCAATGAACCGACTTGACTCTACTTGAAAATATACCCAAAAGGAGTTATTATCGAAACTCCCATTTTGAGTTTTTTGCTCCTCAATTAACATTTAGAACCTAAAGTTAGTCGGCATTTCAATTAGGAGGCGCTTTAATTGACTCTATTAAGAAAATGTTCTATTTGATGTCGTTCAATTAATAAAATATTTATATTATAACTAAAATATGTCTTGGTTTAGTACTTTTATAATAAAAGTAGCATGTAATTCGATAAGTAATGGATAGTTGAGATGTAGCTAAGTGACCGTTAGCCAATACCCTGTCTCAAAAAAACTATTATGGATAACTATTGAATAAAAAAATATAAAGTATCAAATTAAATCAGAATGAGGATCATAAATTATTACGTCACCCATATGATTTCAGTAGTATCTTAAGGACAAATATTTAAAGAAGTTTGTATGTTGTGGTGTTGTCACTTATTTTTAGTTTACCATGGTAAATAAATTTCATTTTATAATTACATGCAAATTTAGATTTTATTTCATTGTAATCAAATAGTTTTCTACCTATTCTTGACATTGTGTATAGGATGGCTTACTAGTGTTACTAACTCTTCTATAAATGGCAAAACAACTGCATAATGTAACGGCGGCTGTCTGCAGCGCCGACGAGCGATCGTCGCGAAACCGCAGCAATTACGCACATCAACCGCTCCAAGAATTGTAGTAGCGAAATCGTAATGTTTTGTTCTAGGTAAGAAAATAAATAAATAAAACTAAGCATGCGATTCTTAAATAAATTATAAAATAAACTATTTTAGAATTATATGACAGAATTTTCATGATATATTTACCGAGCTACTACCAATTTCACTACCGGTAGTAAGATAGGTAATTTGATATCCCGTTGTTACTACTGTAAATAAAAGTAGTAACACGGAGATATAAAATTTACCCGTGTTACTATTAGTAGTTCAATTGGGAGTAACACGCGGAATAAAACGTGTTTTTATGAATAGGTATGTGAATTCAAATTATTTTATCGTATATTATAAAGCCCAATTTAAAGGTAAGAGGTGTTTCCGTTTAGTTGAAACCAAGCAGATATTTTAGCAACATTATTTAAAGTAGTAATGTATTTTCAATGATAATATTAATGCATAATTTTGCAATATTACGTGCTGCGAGCATAGCAGCGGTCACGTATTTGTATCGCTCTGCACATAAATACAAGTTCAAAACAAATATTTGTGGCAAAAGATTGGTCCACATGATGTAGCGTAAAATAATAATTTTGTACATTTTTACCGACTTCGAAAAGGATGAGGTACTATATTCGGATGTATGTATTTTTTTTTCTATATGCATAAAAGTTTTACGTAAACGTAACCTTGGTTGAATATTCTTTATACGTGAATATAAGTATATGGCAATAAAATATCAGAAACCTATTAAAATTAGAAATTTAGAGCTATTTAAGAAAAATAAGAGAATTTGAATTATGACTTTGGTATGTTCAATTTTTTGAATTACAGAATATAGTCTTGTAATTTTCTTGGAGGACAAAATATTCGTCTGAAGAACGTTCAAATACAGTCATTAGTGTCACCACGAATGCGATTAGTTTTAATTTTTAAAGTGTTAACTTTTATTGAGTAGTTGGTTAAAGAAATTCCTAAACAATTACAATTAGCCGTAAGTAAGGTATTACCAAGTCTGTAGGGTAAATTACAGATGACAGGTTAATCGTGTTTTTGCTTGCTACTTTGAATTAATAAACCTACCAGACCATACATGATACAGTGTTGTTTTATTGACCTACTCGTATAACAAAGTAAAGTATCTGCAGGGAAGCGCTAGATAGTGGAGGGTAATGATTGAGCGTGCGGCGGAGAGCGGCCGGTACCTAATAGCGCAATTACACTCACGTTTACCGACCCATTACGCGGCTTACACAGCGGTTACGTGATCAAATGCAACAAAACTGCGCTCTTAAGAGGAAGACAAATTAGAAAGAAGGTTTAGATTAATGGTTTTATGAATTATAAAGCAGGAAAGAAGTATGCGACGTGGTGTTAAGTGGGCACTTCTGCCCTTGATGTCTGTAATCAACACCATATAGGATGAGTATTACCTGAGTTTGACCACAAGTGCGTTGCTACCGGTGAGAACTTAGTTGGTATGATAAGTATGTCTTTCTCCTACACCATTCAAACCGTGAACAGCAGTGTATAAAACAGCATTTACAAGGCAGAAATTATTGTGGCGGTGGTATCTTTACTTTAATACTGTGGTAAGTTAGGTGTGTTGTACATAAAAATTGATAATGCATGCACAACGCGCGAACATTCGTGGAGTGCGCGCATAAATATCATATAAACAATTCTAGCGCGCGTTACATTTATTGTTATGGTAACGATTACATAATACAGACTTCGCTACGACCGACTACATGCGGTACAAAACGACTACGCGCGGCTAAGTACGAATACAATCACATCTGCCTCTAATCATTATGTTTTGTTCCCGTTCACATATTACATTAGTATAATGACTTTATTACTTATATAAGTTTCGTTAAAAAACTAAATTACCCTTTTATCTAATCGATATAAAATCAACATGAGATTAAAAAAAAACATTCCTAATTACGATTTTTGGCTATACAGAATATCTAACTTGGCTCTCTTTGCACATTCATAATTATCGCTATGAACCACATATATCCTGAACAATAGTCTTATGCAAATAAAACGAATTAGTTTCTAAATAAATGTCATGTTCCAGTTGCTTAAGAAATATCTCGCAGTAATGGCTACATAATGGCTACGCGGCTACGCGCTACGAGCGAGCGGTTAGCTAATCGTAGCAATTATACCCTCCACTGCCTGTTTCTCATGTGCTCCTGGTGACTGCGCCTAATTGCAGAAATATGTGAACGAAACATTTACATGTATTGTTCGTTTTTTAATTATAAGAAACTGAAAGAGGCATATTATATAGTATTTGTTACCGTATTCGCTGGTAGGTCACAGGTATAATTCCGAACTCTAGGTTTTGTTTGAATTTAAATTCAAAGAAAGTTTGAGATTCACTTTGACAAGTCTCCGAGTACTCATGATATTTTAGTTATTAAATTTCAAGCAATGTGTATGGGTTATGGAGTTTCTTTTCTTATTCTTTTTCTGAGAATGAAACACTGCGTAGTATATACATAAATATTATTTAAATAATGGATGTTAAATAATTATATTCATATTCATATATCATTCATTTTGGTTGAAATTATAGATAGAAATAAAATTATGTGAAAGTAATCCTCATATCAATTGTTTACAAGTATATTTAAGCGGATATACATACATGAATATTATTATTATTTTTATTACTATTCCTGTAATCAATGTGAGTAAATGAAATAAAATAATTTAAAAAATAAGCATTCTGTAACTGGTAGTAATAATAATTTTTATACATATTTTGTATTCATTGTAGGCATAAGAAAATATAACTAAATTCTTCAAACAAAAAATTCTTACAATCCTTTCATTAAATACATTCAATAGATTCACTACAAAGGGAAGGATAACAAGTCTGGATCAAAACAAGGGCCTTTGTTTTTTATTATTTTGTACGCAAACAAATAAATTAGCTGTAACGAGGAGCGAAGGAGGCCACGGGTGAAGGAAACTGTATCGTGAAGTAACGTTCCATGTACTGAGATATAAGTTGCAAGACTTTTTCCTTTTGTTAATATATATTTCATGAAACTAAAGTAGCAAACGAAAATAGCAGTACACCTGGTGGTGGGTGGCCTCTGCTGTCTATGGAGACCTGTGATCTATCCGAGATAAGATTACCCGAGGGCGATCACAGATGCGTTACTACCCTATTTTACACTAGGAGACTATTTTCGAGAGCTTCGGATAAGTACGTCTCCCTTACCACATCCTTCAAGGTAAACACACCAACGCTTCACTCAAAAATAGATGATTTATATTTATGTTTTAACGAATCAATATTGAATTACCGGATTCTAATTAAGTAGTTTTGATACTGTACGTAGCATGGAACAAATCTGCGTGTGAAATTTCAAAGTTGTAATTCTCATTATATAATTCGCATTTTTTCCAGAAACTCTCGTATAACAGTCTCATAGTCGACCAAAATTTATTTTTTGAAACTTAAAAAAATATTTTATACACATTATTTTATTACCAAAATCCTAAACCTGAATATGACGTACATTAAATTAAACCGTTTATCTGTTTTAAAGACAGCCTAACCCGTCTGTAACCGCCCAGCAATTAATTTCCATAATGGCCTCCGAGCCATTAGGACTACTTAGCGAGTGTACAAAGATCTCGTAACAATTTAGCTTCGAGTAACTGTGGCACAGAGGCGCCCTCTGGCACACGTACGCATTGTCGTCTATTGTATCTCTTTGAATTAAATGGAATATAATGTGAGTAGTGCCGTTGTATTACTTTGTTGAATAAAGAAACACGGTTCAAAAGTCATACTCATAAGTAATTACGATGTAAGGAAGATTTATTTGTGAAATTAATGTATCATTGCTACTCATTAATACATCATTTGTACACCATCATAAATAGGAACGATATTCCACTACTTGTGAATGACTGTTGAGAAATTTTCGATACCGTGATTCATAATACAAGTAGCGCCATCTCTTGATACGTTACGACAAGTCACAACAAATCCATAATTTACCTATGAGTAGCAGTGACCACTTAACACCGACCATGGCATGGCCATTTGTTATAAGCCATTTATAGTAAGGGTCTGTCGGATACACGCCCCTGGAACCCCTACCGGCCCCTCTCACGCAACCTTTAAAACATCGTTCATCGGTTCATGGTGCAATCAGACAACAACAACAAACTAACAACAGCTGTAAATAAATGATGGCCGCCATTAAACCGACTCGATTATCAGCAAACGTATGGGGGACAGTGAATCATTTACAACCGGGGTTGCTGGAAATAACTATAGTTTCAGTGTGTTTTATAGTAACACTTCAGCTTGTGATTTTCGTCATGCAGACTAGGTTTATATATTACCTGCTACTCTAATTAAGGCTCAAAAATAATTAAAGCTAGAAATAATTTAAGTTATTGAAAACAATTAGAAAATTATTTGAACATGCTAGAAAAATGTTTGGCTTACCTAGTTTTATATAAATCAGGACCACTGAATGGACCATTATATTGGCTACATAGCAGAATATAATAAACAATTAATGTATAATTCATGTTGAGTTTTGTTCCCAATAGTAAGAAACTACTGTACTTAAATCTTTAAATGTTCAGTCTTGTATTTCTGTTAGAATTTATTTGATGAATATCGAGATAGATTTTTAGGACAAACGTTCTCTAGAGATATTTAATTTCATTTTACCCTTTATTTTGATACTAACATTGACTTCGTTACGTTACTGACAACTTCAGTAATATTTTTACGTGACGTTAATAAAATATACGTTTATTTCTCTCATAATATTTATGATTTTCAAATAGTAACAAATTGCTTTGCCTATCAGGTTCAATTTACGAAGAACAACTCCGAAACAATTCTGTAAAATGTAGGTAAAAGAAATCAATCCTGTTCCATAGCGAGATGTAATGAAAGATCAACAGTACAACGTTTGATGAAATCCAACTCAAGGTGCCGTTCTACTGCCGCAGATAAGCGAGTGATGCGTAAAGTGTGTAATTTTTTTATATGAATAAAGTAGTAAAGTGGCATGCAGTGCACCTGATGGTAAGTGGCAACTGCTGCTCATATCTGTAATCAACCCCAGTTAAGATTAGGGTCCTACCTGAGGTTGACCACTGACGCGTTGCTACCCCTGAGGATTGAGCTGGAATACCTTGGATAAGTATGTCTCCCTCACCACATCCTTTAGACCAGAACATAACAGAGCTTAATACTTCTGTTATAAGGCAGAAATAGGTGTGCGCGTAGGAGCGGTGCCGTGTTGCCGCTGGAATCGAACTACATACATAGAATTACTACCACCTTTCGAAAGGTAAAGTAATCATGACGACATGTTTCAGTCTTTTACTGTCCTACATACAGTTTAAAACTGACCTTCAGCTGGTCTGGTTACATTGATTCCTTTGTTTAGTACTAATATTAATGATACAGACTCGTACTCGTACTATGAAGTTATGATTATGTAACATAATAGTAAATTTAAGTCTTAACGATAAAGTCGTAATCTCTTTGCATAACACGATTTCCGAAGTACGCAAGTGCTAATAAAAAGCGGTCACCCATCCAAATCTCAGTGTTGACTTTTTAGATTGTTTATGAATGTATGTGTTTAAGTCGATAATCAGGTCTACAATCGATTATCACGAATCGCCTACCCTATTGTAATAAGACAAGTGCTAAGATACCATTGTGTCGAGCACTGAGCAACAGTAAACAAGCCGACAAATTAGGAGCGACTTGCTTCTAGCTCAGGTACTGCAAAATACTCCAGGTTTTTTGTTCATTGTAAGTAAACAATTCCAATTAGATCAGACCTTTGAACTTTTCTGTGACGGAAATAACTACAGAACTCATTCTTTACTTTTTTCACTTGGGATGGCGGTCGTATTCATTGGGTGCGGAATTCTCTTCAATTGGATTTGTCGCAATTAAAACTGATTTGTGAACGAATGGTGATATTGAATGGTGGAATGAAAGATATATATTGTTGGAAATAAAATAAATCAAGATTTTCTTTTTATAGTGTACCTGTTAAAGATATTTTCATTTAGATCAAATGTAAGGCTATATTCATATATATTATTATGACCTTATGAAATTACTTTGAACAATTCATTCAGTTGAGTAAATCAGTTTGTAGTCTGTCCTCATATTCGTCAGAAAAATAATTAATTATTAGGTTTCGGTATGACTGTTCTATCATGGTGCACCATAGTACGAGTATAAACCAGAGCACAAAGAAGTAAGTCATAAACAAAGGCTGTTATCTTTACTGGCATGAAATTTAATAACCGCGGTATGGGCGAGTTGGGGACAAATAGACCACGAGCGTAGCGCCGGCCGCGCGTGGTTGCCCGCTGTCCCCGACTTTTGTTACTCGTTCATTTTTGCCACTATGCCTATTTTGCAATTTTTCATGTTATTTCCCCTTTTGAAGTAGACAGATTGTGTTTTTAAACTTGAGATTTTTTGGAAAAATTATTAAGTCTAAAATTTCAATCTATTTCTTATTTTATGACAAAAAAATTTTCGAAGACAACTTTAATCTTAAGTAACTCTTCACTATCAAGTATTCCATAGGTAGAAATATACTTTGAAACCACTTACAAGTCTTACACGAAGCTCTGTATTAAAATGTTCGCAGTAACGTTTCCAAGAAAGCACTTTCAGCGCTTAACTGAATATAAAGCGGTCTGCAGGCGGCTCGGATTATTGAAATGTTCGGAGTGAGCCGCGCACGCCGCACGCAGCGCCGCGAGCGGCTTGATTCATCGCCTCACAATACTCAATTTCACTGCACAATTTAAAAGTGGTAGAACCTTTTGCGGTTTGACTCCGGCAGCACCACTGCCACACCTATGTATTTCTATCTTATAACACCAGCGTTCAGCGCTGCTGTAATATGGTTCGACGGTGTGGTAAGACAGACATACTTATCCCAGACGTTCCAACTTATTCCTCAGGGTTAGCAACGCATGTGTGGAAGACCACAAGTAAGATTACAGTTCTAACTGTTAGAAATATAATCTTCTCTAAGGTTGATTACAGATGTCCATTGACGGCAGTGGTCACTCACCATCAGATGGACTGATGCTCGGTTGCTACTTCCATGCTTTAAAAAAATCCACGTTTATAAATTCACTTTGTATTGTGCGACGAAGTTTATTCTGTTGATGCACGCACTAAAAGTTGCACCGCGGTGTCCACGCGAGAGTAAATCATATCGTGGCGTCGTAAATACCAGAATCGCGTCAACCTGCCCGCGCGTCCCACGAGGTGTGATTGTGCGACAGATTTATCGCATCGCAATGCAGATGCATCGCCGATTGATTCCGATTGAATCCTATATCTTGTTCCCGCATTTAATCGCTCTGACTGGACACGGTGTTGTGATTTTAATCAGACGATTGATTTATGGCGAAATAGCGTTTGTGGCCAAATTTTTGTAACAAGGTTATAGTATTTTTTTAAGTTCCTATAGAATAGTTTTGACTGTAAATTTATTTTTTGCTGTTAAGAAGCGGCGCTACATCTATACCAATTTGCGAAATATCAGTAATACAGAAGATAAGTAATCTGCATGGTTAGCGTATCGTAATTTTGTTCTGCTCGTTAATTTTAAATCATAATAAATGGAAAATTACAGAAATGATTTCATATGGGAAGTTATTCGTATGAAATTATTAATTTTTCAGCGGCAGACGTAATCCCGACGAATGTCCGCGCCGATAGTGATTACATGCGAATAAATATTGCAGCGAGCCCCCGCCCGGGGCGGCCGGTGTACAACGAAGATCACATTGCTAGCTGGCGAAGAGTTTTTATTTTATACTAGCTGAACCCCGCGGTTTCATCCGCGTTTAGAAAGCAAAAATGAATACATATTTGAAGATAAATTTCATCCCGCTCTCCCGCAAAGGCGCGCACATGCGCGTGGAGCGCGCGCTAATGAATTTTTCAAAAATCAAAATAGCCTATGTTACGCCTTAGACCTTCAGCTATCCTACAGTGAAATTCCCGTCAAAATCCGTCCAGCCGTTTAGAAGATTAGCTCAGCCAAACAGACAGACAGACAAAACAAAATTTAATTGCATTTTCGTTATAGGTATCTTGTATACTTTCACATGCATTGAGTAAAAAAATTATATTTTGAAATCACAGACACTTCAATTTTATTTATTTGTATAGATGACGATGATAAGATGTTTCCATATAGAAGATAATGAAATGAGATTAGTCCAGCAAAGTGGTAGGGAGTTTACTAGGACTTCTTCAAGGAGTCTTGGAAGCAAACATTGAAATGAAGATGAAGATTAAAACTTTTTTTTAATATTCTTTCCAGCCATTGATTTAAGTCCTTTGTAGCTAATCTTCTAATTATTTATTTCTTACTAGCTGACCCTCGCAGTTTCACACCTGATAACGAAGTAAAAGACATACATATTTAAACATAAGGCAGTCGCATGCGAGTGAAGCGAGCATTTTTTGTGTGGATATCTTAATGAATATCCATGGCAGATGATGCAATGGTTTCTTAGATTATGAGATGAATGCAGTTATTAGGATCCTACATCTATAGATTCATTTGTATTTTTGGAAATATGGGTTGCAAGATTGTATAACGCCACCATGCTTTATTTTCATAGAGCCCTAAATTTGATAAGGAGAAATTATAAACAACTGCTATAAATTTAATATGTACTTTTATTTCATTGTTAATACTAAAATAAGTAACTGTGATCACTAAACTATAATTATTTCGTGAAAATATAAATTGTATTAAATGTAGTTTTGTGACCACAGTTACTTAAAAATAGCAACAAATAGTTAATAGCCCGATTCTGAAGATGTAGTACATGTCCAATAAATTGTGAAAACATAGATGATAGGTACTATTTTTAAAGTTGCTCGTGGACAATTATTTTATGTTTTTATTTGCTATTCAGTAATTTCTCTTAGTTTAAAATTATATTAATGAATTTGCTCCGGCTGTTGCGTAAGCAGAAGACCAAATCGTTTCTTGATAATAATCCGCTGTCTGGAATATTTGTCTTCAGGGGAGAAACGTGCTAAAAGAAAAGATTAAAGTGGAATTTTATTACTATACTGCATACAAACAGATACAAAAGCTTTAAAAATTGAAAAAGTAAAGTATAAAGTACATGTAAGATTAAATTTTTCATTCTAGTTATGGTTAATATGTTAAGTGTTAAGATATTTGTATTATACACGACAGTCTGAGTCCTATAATAAAAATAAATAAATAAAAAGACTCATAAGGCATTATGAGCTTTGGTGTGGCCAAGTGTTGTTTTGCTACGCTACTCTGATTCAGGACAAATTCATTTGATAGAATTAATGTAGTCTGTCAGGTACATTGGTCTATGAACAATGTTTTAATGTACAATCCTTTTGGTTCAAGTACAATTCTAATTTAAAGGTGGTAGAACACTGTGTGGTTCAACTCTGGGAGCACCAACGCCACAACTATTTCTATCTTATAAAGGCAGTATTAAGCACTGCTCTTGAGTAGTAGTAGTAGTAGAAGAGACTTCCGAGGCGTTTCAATTTAGTCCACAGGGGGTAACAACACTTTTGTGGCCAACCTCAGTTCTTATCTGGGGTTGATTACATATGTCCATAGGCAGCAGTGACCACTTGCCATCAGGTGGACTGTATGCTCGTTTGTTACTTGTTATAAAAATAAAAATCAGTCGGATATTTAGAAGTATAAAAGTAACTACAGAAAGCATATCCGTATGTATCTGGTACTATAAAATTTAGAACCCGATACTTTTGCATTGTTACTTTGATACCTACTACTTCATAACATAGCATAGGCCATAGAGTAATGCCTTAAGTTGTATTGCGTACAGATACGGCACGATATCGCAGCATCACATTGTTGGTATTCATAGAAAACATTATTTTACATTATCTACATGTTACTTCCATATTACCTATTTGCGTAAGGTGCATT
>DWPV01006602.1:0-11394 GCA_018251915.1 Urbanus proteus proteus
GGTATAAATTGTTTTGTGCGCTTATATCATTGACAAAAACATGAACTTTACGATGTTTATAAAGTTAATTTCAAATAAATTAAAATGAAGGCAAAGAATACATTAAAAATGGAATTAACTTTTTGAGCTAATATTATATTGAAGGCTTCGAAGTTGATAGTAGTGCCCCATATATATTTCATTTCTACATACGTGAACACATGCATTAGAGTTATTACGTTAAAGTACTATTTAAAATTTAACTCCTTTTTGCTGGATGTTTCCATTAAAATAAGCAACACCTTGTATCAATAAAAGTTAAGAATTAGTGATTAAATAATTCTAATAATTTTCATAGATCAGTGAAGATTTTCTTTTATTTTACGAAAAAGATTAAATAAAAAGTACAATTTCAAATTATTGTTTTTCTTTTGCAGAATCCTATCGAATTATTTCCAAAAAATATAGATTCTCTACAAAAATATTAAATATTCTTTTACATTTACTTTATTTTATAATTAATTAATCAAAATGATTAAGAATTTTAAAGATTTATTTATTACATCCTTAGATGACATCTGCCAAAATGGGTCTATTACATTGTGGCTACTATAGTGCACGATTTCACGAAATATTACATTTGTTCCATCTTACCCTGACATCCCCTATCGTATTTTGACATTGACATTTGTTTACATTTTGGACACCTAATTATAAATCAGACTATAATTATGATTGTTAATAAACATTTTCTTTACATAAGAGAGACAAAAGGGCTGGTATAAAGATTTTAAAAGCAGTTTTGATATTCTAGGGAGTCTTTTTTGTAAATGACCTGCATTTACAAAAATGTTTTTTTTTTCAAAGGTGGTAGAACTCTATGTAGTTCGACCTCTATGTCCGGCGGCACCACTGCCACACCTACTTATGCCTTATGACATAAGTGTTAAGCACTGCTGTGTTCTGGTCTGAAGGGTGTGGTAAGGGAGACATACTTATCCGAGGCGTTTCAGCTCAGTCCTCAGAGGTAACAACGCATCTGTGATCAACCTCAGGTAGGATCTTGATCTTATCTGTGGTTGATTAAAGATGCTCAAGGGGCGGCAGTGGCCACTTACCATCAGGTGGACGGCATGCTCGTTTGCTACTTAGATAATATAAAAAAAATAGCTTTGATATTTTTTATGTTCACATTATGTGATGTTTTCATAAGATTCTCTTTAGTACATGTTCTAATAAACAGCGTCAGATTTAAAGTTATATACATACATGTATCAAAGATTCAATACAAAGTACTATTGAAAGACTTAATAACACGTCGACATCGAATAGGTAGTTCCAATTCCGGTGGGTATCGACACTATCGACTCCCACGCGTCCAAATAAAATATTTAAAGAACGAATGTACTATAAGTATGTCATAGAGTAGACAAAGAGTAGGTACATCTTACGAACATTATTTGCATACAATTATCATAATAGGTTATTGGTCGAATGGAAAGTTAAAATTATTTTCTAGTAGGTAATCTTTTCTTGGAAGTATGCGTCAAAATATACAATTGTACAAGACAGACTAGACTATGAAGATTAAAATCAGTTCTGCTAATATGTCTATTTTCCAAACATAAATACTTTAAGGACACGTTGTGGTTATATGAGGCACAAGGAAATTTGACGAAAAGTTTTTTGAGTCCCAATCTTGAATGACATCATTTGACGAATTTGGTGAAGAAAAGTTTTCCAATCTCTTTGTAAATTATTTCAGCACCTTAATTATTTTCGTTCCAATTGTCTTTAAATAGCGATTTATCTAAACAACACAGTATTTTTCACACGGTTACTTTTTGTCTTTCATTAAAGTAAATCCACCAATTTTCACTTTCATCTCGTAACTTTTTGTTTGAATACCGAAAACATTTTCGCACGGTTTCTTCTGAGTCATTTTGATTTCGTCCCAGTTCGCAAAAAATCAAGCACCACGAACAAATACCAATCGTTTCGGTTGCAGACAAGTAATTACGTTTTTAACCGAGTTTGACGTGCACAAAAACTGTATTATAATTAAGCTCTGGAAAAAAATAAAAATTAAACGTTCTTATTTTAGAGTGTTGTGAGTGACAGAGCGATTTAAGTTTTTGTCGAAGATTCACAAAATTGTCTGTAGGTTTTTAATGGCGATAAACTTATTGGCGCATTTTAATCTTTATCCAGTAAGATAATGAATAATTATAGAAGCACGAGTCATGTTTGGACGGATCGATGATATAGAGACGGAAGCCGGAACAGAATGGGTTTGGAATGATGAAGACCGTGCCTTGGGTGAGGCCACAGGCCACTCTTTACCACGTGCTGCGTGGACAGATATACTTGCTGATGTCGATGATAATGGCAGAAATTTAAGAAGAAATTAGTTGTATAATATTGAAAGATGTAAGCAGTCACCGTCGCTTATTGACATTTGCGATACCTGAAGAGTTGCATTTCCGGTAATATAATCGTAATACTAAATACAGAACTCTTGTTTTATGAAACAGAATTTTGAGCGAAATCCTTTTGGTTGTGCCAAAAATTAAACTCAAAGAATGATGATAAAAATCAAAGAATTTTTTGTTAAAAACATTATCAAAAGTTTTTCATAAATGCTTTTCATAAAAAAATGATTTTATTTTTATGCTCCTTCACGTCCTGTTGGTGCGGTAAAATTGAGTCTGGAATATAAAATGTATGGTTTATTTTACACAGTCAAATAGACACAAAACTGTCGTAGGTATAGCGTTTCTGGCGAATATTGAAGAAAGGTTACTCGTAGCAATTTTAAATTACATTGCTTAAATTAATAACACTGTTGTGCTCATCCCACACGTGCCTACAAAGGAAGTGCAAATAATGGAATACAATAGTGCCAACTTGCATTGCATTCAATGCGTGGGTTCCGGTAAGGAATCAAGTAATTAACTATCAAAAGCCTAGCAGTTTATTGTGTCAACATTTTCATACAGATAGAGAAAATTATAATAAAGCTTCAACATAAGATATGAGCAAAAGAAAAATAAACATTTTATACAAAGTAGGTACCTTTCTAAAATTCAACAAATAATCTTAAATCTTTTATACCAAGAATATTATTGTGTGAGATATTATTGGATATTATTTTAATGTACATAGTCCCGGAAATTTAAAGCTCATGTGCTTTTTTGGTAACATGCGTAAGTCATTATGTTAATTGGAAACTACGGAAAAGATCTGAAAGGGTCTTTTGCGAAGAGATTTCAAAAGGATACTTTTTATCCCGTAAAAATTTAGGGTGTCTGCGTGAAAGTAAAAAGGGAGCGTGTACATGTGTACTAAGCGGAGAGGTTAGTACATACGTAACAAGCAATGTTGTTAACAACGGACTCAGAGGGCAGAGGTCACGGCTCGCCCTCAGCAAATGATGAACGAGCATTGAACCATCAATCAGACCCTCGTTTCCTCTCGTACTCGATACTTGTACTTCCTGACTCAAAATAATAAAGATTTATAACGCTTTTACACTCATAGTCGCACATTAGGATTTCCTGTGTAGAAGGGGTCATAAAACCACAAAAAGCCACACAAACACCCAGATCCAGAACAGAAATTTAAATTCATACGTGATACAAATATCTGTCTAGTCGGGAATCAATCTTGGAACTCGTTGCGTGTCAGACCGGTATGGAGACCGTCTCACCACACAGGTAGTGAAATGATCAATGTAATATTAACAATGCTACAAAATTAAAGTGTTTCTATCAACAATGAATTCACTTCATTGACGGTTGTTTGCCAGTTAAAGGAAATAAATGTAAGGTGTGATTGTTCGTAAATGAAAGTTCCGATCGTAAAGTAATTCCAACAATGAAGTAAGCCGTTTCCCGTAGAAAGGAAAATGACAACAAAAGCGTATAAAAGATAATAAAAGTCATACGATAAGTGGAATTAAGTGCAAAATACACTTACAATATAAGTTTTGTTGTGAAAGCGTCTTCTTATCAATACGTGCAAACCGGAATATGAGTTTAAAAATTTCTTAAGCGTAAAAAAACGGGACGTGTTGTTTTAAATAAACGTTATTGTAACATTTATAATTGAAGTAAAGTAAACAAATGATACTGCGAGTAGATGTCGTAACATAACAAAAGAACGTTTCGTCCGAAGGGCCGCATGCACTCGCCATATGGCATCACATAACAATATCGAGTTCCCAGCCATTAGCTCCGATTTCTAAAGCAGGATTAGAGTTGATTGAATTGTAGACTTTAATGTTAACGCTATAGATAGTACCAAAGTCATGACAGATAGTAATGTTTGAAGTTCCAATGAAGTAAAGAATCCGGGAACTAAAGTGATAGAAAAGTTTAAATTTAAGAAGGTCGAAGTTGATGACCAAATTGGTTCAGAATATTTATTACAGATACAAATCTTACATTTTATAGATATCACAGGTAACAGGAACCTGTCAATTTTTTTGACGAGTTATCATAAATTACTACTATACATAAGTACTTGTTGACTACACAAATGACAATGTTTAAATTTATTATAACTGCTGCAAATACTAATTACAGATACCCTTAAATTAAATTGTAGGCACGACTACATTATTTACGGTCCTTTGATGTTACTAATGACCAAGACATCGTTTGAAGCAACGGATGTCAAACTACATTTCCAAAAGACGCAGCACTAACAAGTTTATAATTATACGTTTTGCAAGAAGCTCAGTTATTTATAACCAAAGAGCACGTCACGAAGGAAAATTCTATAGGACATCAATCAAGGTTGTAGATCACGCAACCGATGAATTATGAAACGTTGTAAGTCATCGCTTTAATCTTTTGACTAGGGGAGAATATATGGACATAATTTGTAGTCCTTTATTTGTACATGTTGATGTTGCTGACGACTATTCGTTAGAAGCGGCGACGGATGTTGTTAGAACTGTAATATGAAATGAATAACGGACGACAATGCAGTGCGAGTCCACAATTACCGCGGCGATAGGGGAGCTCAGTCAATTTCCGTGAAATTTAATCTACTGGACGACACATTCAGACTGATAGACACCAGTACGAGTATACTCGTGTGCGATTTTGCTTATTCTCTTCGTACTTGCAGCTTGCAGATTTGTCTGCATTTTTTTCCTCTGATAATTTATGACTTATTCCGTATTAGTATGTAAATAGAGATTTATACTTTGATCGCTGTTTGATAAGTTTAATAACGCAAGATGTATAAATAACTATCGACATAAATACACGATAGAGATCCGTATATTTATTTATTACTGACTCCAGGTTAGGACATCGATTGACTTCAAATTAAACACTTGTCGCTTGCTGCTCATGTTTTAACCATAAACCTTCAGCCTTAGTTTTATGACTAAGTTGACATACACATTATATTTAACTACGGGACGTGCTTTGCAAAACCTGTATCCTAATGCGCTTGAGGTAACTAATGCTGTAGTCATTTGCGGAGCCGACGTGCAAGTAATAATGAATGCGGCATCGATCAGGTGGCAGATAGTAAATCAGGCAGACACGTGCTTTGTCTTATGCGTTACATCATTACAAAGTCGAGACAAAATCAATAAGTAACATATGATGTTTGATTTTTATCGTAATAAGTTTGCTCAGTCTCAAACAACCTTCGCGATCTATGTACCTACGCGCTAATCAATAAACTTCCCTCGGGAGTATCAATTCTCAGGATGATACATTTTTATGAACAGACTCAGACCTTGTCTTAGTTGTCATTATTTATTTTCAGCTAATATGGAAGATTTTGAAAGTGTATTTTATTGTATGAGCAGGTTGTTCAATTCTTTAAAATTTTTACGATTAATTATTCGCCTTCGATTGAACTTGTAAAGTTAATAGCTTAGAAGAAATGATGTACACCTATTTATTTATGACAGGCCTATATTAAAACAATAAATAGTCAAGATAATAACAATGAAACGTGAGAAAACGTCTGCTTGATAAATAATAAATGAACTATATTAATTATTTGACACTGATGTCCAGTGAAGTCATAATAAACATCGATCGAGCGGAGATAATAAATCAAGCCACCACGTGCTTCTCGCGTTTTTGCTAACGTTACATCATCTAGCCAGGTGATGTTCACACATGTGGACGTACAAAAACTTAGACAGGTTATTTGATGTAAATTATTAAAATAATAAATAATCCATCGTTCACTCTATAAAGTTTAATGGTAAGTTGAATTATACATCATTATATCTGGAAAACGTGCGTGAATACGTAAGTTAAAACCGATATACAATCTAGATCTACATGGTAATGACAGTAATAAAATTAGAAACGCAATATGAAGGGTGAGGCAATTTTCTGGAAATAGGGAACAGGGGAACTTTCCTGGAATATGTAAAGGGAAATACTGTAACCCTAAGTTACATAGACTTTGTTATATTTAGTAGCCATATTTTCCATATACATACATAACTGTAGCCTGTATCTTTATAAATTTTTACTTTATCGTTGCTTTAATAATGTTTATCAGTATGAACCTTTGTTTAATGATTCACCAACGCGTAAGTTCAGTGTCGCGTTGATTACAATCTGCACAAATACAAGCTGAGTAAAGTCGCACTCGTAAAATCGGCAATAAATGTTTGTTTTGGCGCGCGGCATCTGACAATCAGCAATTCATACAAACATTCAAACATCGGTTAGTTACATCATTACCACGCCTTGTTTGAATACTACCTCGTCTTTGTCACAAGCTATTTTAAAATAAACGTTACGGATAGTTGAGAATCGCGTTTTGAGAAGTTTTCTTGAACGAACGTATGATTTTCCAAGGAGAAGGTCATGAACTCGACACGTATGTACCTACGTAATATTATTGGAACTGCAATATTTACACATGTGATAATAATCAATGAATGTTTTCTTTACCTTTCCTACGTTTGAAGTTGTTTTGTTAGTTAATTACGTGATTATATAAAAAAAAAACTGTTTTAACTCGTGCGAAGCCGCGGGAAAAGCTATTTATGAATATTTTAGAGGGGTGAAGTATAACTATAGTTATAATCTAAAAAAGATCATGAACTTAAAGAGACAATAGATTGCTAAAATAAGAAAATCTTAAAAAAAAAAAAACAATAATGTTTGGCGCACGGCTTCGGTAACAATTGGTAAGTCATAAAACATAAACACTCAAACAGGTTACATCAATGCACATTATTCTCATTTCCGATTTCAAAACATCTGACACCAAATGGTAACTATCGAAAAACAAATTACAAAAAATATTTATCTGAGAAATTTTTTAAAGAAAAGTACTTACCAACAATACTTTCTAGGAAATATTAATTATCTTATCTAATTAATATAGGTATAGATAATCTATTATCTAGATAGATATTTATATTCTGATAGTAGGAAGTATTCAGTGGATCACAGCTTTTATGGACTACCAGTAACATCAAAACAATGACATGGGGTTTCTTTTGATTCAGGTGAGTCATGACTGACACGTGTTGGTACTTTGTATTAAACTCAATTGTCGGATGAATGGTGGACACTGGTAAGAAAATGAAGGACAACAACGATGATTACTAAGCTGGATCTACTAAACAGAGGTAAGCATCGGTGTCGTTTACAAACTTAACATGCTTAACAAATTTAACAGCTTAACATGCTCCCAACAACACTAACATTCTTCAAGCTTGAGCCGTGTGAAGCTCGGAAGCTTAAAGAATTCAGTGACTGCCCGGGTTGAGAGTTAATGAGTAATTATAACTACCCATCTAACTCCCTGCCCTGCTCGATGTTGCCTAAGTCTCCCTTTCCCATACACCGTTATCTACACATACTCGTAGATAAAACTAATCATGTCACTTTAAAGTGCGATCGAATTAACATTTGCAAATGTTGAGCAGCTAATTAATAAAAAATATGTCACGCGGAAAAGACAGGAACTAGGCAACAACAGCGGGGCAAATCGATTTCAACCGACGTCACGGTTCTCAAGTGAAGTGTGAAGTGCGCGAAACTACTCGAGTGATCCTTTTTGATCTAGAATATATCTCTTTACACATGCAATTTCCATACTTGAATTAGTCTTGTTGTTACGGAGAAAAAGATTGTTTTACTTGTCCTTTACAGCATACATATATAACACATTTTTTCTATCTTTTTATTAGGACATTGAACTAAAGTATACGAGCATCGTAACTATGTGTCAGAGATAATCTCAAATTCTACTGGACGGAATCACTATTGTCCTATAACTTGAGTAAGATGGGATTCGATAAAGAAATGAATGGGAACAGTCTGCATATATTAAACTGTCGTAACGTAACAATACATTGGTACGTTCCATCGATGCCGTTCGATAAGTGGTTCGCATACGAATACGAATGCGAAGATTCGCTAAAATCTCCGTAAACTTCACCAACGCAACTAATTAGATGCACATTGCGAAAGACGTTTAAATCTCGTTTGTTTTCTTCATTACCGAAAACAAGTTTCGGCGGTATTCATTTATCGCACGGCCTACATTTACTTGATAAGTTGAAGTGCTAAGAGAAATAAAATAAATATTTGCCTCCAACTTCAGACTAATTGAATATAGACAAAGTCTCTGAACCGAAATATTGAGGCGTACTAAATTCTGCTTATTAACATAGAGTTCGTAGAGTGATGCGAAGTATAGGCATATAATACAATACTCGTATAATTATCCTGAATGCGTTCAGTATAATTCAAAATCAGTATAATTGTAAATCATATAAGCACTCTTCCTAATACTATACATAGGTAAACATTACGATATCGTACACTTTAATATTAAAGTCTGAAAAAAAATGCCACTGTAAGGCGTTAAATATTGAAAAGACATATAACGACATTACATAAGAGGTTCAAAATCGAAATATTAACAAAATTTATATTGGATTTTGTAGTAAATTGTTAAAGAGAAAGAAAAAGCTAGTTATGTCAATGCAATGTTCCGCAAGGCTCTGTCTCATTTTTTATTGATCTGAGCCGTCAACATTAAAACCGCAAGTGTGTGTGGAAATTGAAGAGTTTCATAACAATCACGACTGGCGGATTTCTAAACGGCAAATAGAGGTGTGTTATCTATGTACATTTTTAAAGGTTAGCTTTGCATTTCTTGCATTATAATTAGGTAGTCATGCCGAGTGATATACTCCAAAAGAGTATTTCCTAACTTTCTATAGGTAGACGTCGTAGAAGGCGAGTCAGGGGTTAAGGTCAAATTATGATAAAACTTATAAGAAAAAAACGCTTTTATACACTCATGTGGGCCTCACAGTATGAATTTCTCCTGTGTCGTGGGTGCCATGGACACGAACACGAATACACAACCACCGAGACCCAGAACAGAAATCTAAATTCATCATTTAGATGTCTGTCAGGCCGGGAATCGAACCCGGTACCCATTGCACGTCAGACCGGTATACTTAGTACTACTAAATGAGGTATTTTTGGGCTTGCGGCGCTTGAATGTTGAGTCTCAGGGTTGACGAATGGTTGGATGGAGCATGTAATGATTAACTATAGCTTTAAATGGTAACACATAACTACATACTTTTAATTTTTTTCAATTATGCTTAGAAAACTTCGACAACGTCATTCAGGAACTGCGTAGCGCCATCTTTTACTCAGTCACACGAAGTAGGTAGATTTCTTGAAATTGTAGTTAGTTTTTACCGAAAAACCCTTCTTAAGCCCCCATGAAGCCAAATCAATGCACATAAATGGAATGCAAATGGCTGCCGGGCGATTTAAAAATGTAAGCAAATATGGGGATACTCAACCCCTAGTTTGGAAACGAGGGTTGGAAATTAATGGTGAATCAACACGGAAACTCATTAGAAACTGTTTCGTTTTATAGCAACGGTTTTGAAAAATAAATAGAATACAGAATAAAAACCCCTATATTAAGATAAGTGTTATGAAACGCAGAGGACTAAAGGTTCGATTTATTTATCAAGCAGGGCAAAAAAGGTTCTTTATGTATTGGTCTGCAAGTGTGGATACAATGACATCCATGGATACAGTGACACCTATGGATACAGGATACAGTGGCACCCATCACAATAAAAATACAAATATTTATTGTGTTATATAGCTACATATATTATGTAGTGGAGAAACGATCCTTATTTTCTCTTATAAGTTTCTTGTGCCATTTCTCTATAGCTTTTAGAAAACGTAGCAGAGTAATTATTATGTTAAGAAGAGTTTTACCTGGATCAATTTTCAATAAATTTGGTTCAACTATACTTTTTTCTACTAAATTCTTCTCAGCACCTTCCCAAACGGTTGTTACTTTGAATTAAATACTTTGATATTTATACTTGTTATGTAGACAGATTTCTATTATCAAATCCATTTAATACTGGTTCCTATGCCACTGTTAACGTAACGTGCCCACGCAGGCTCTCATTATTTTAAATACCTACTCTACCCACTCTATAGAGCGGATATTATGTTCACTTTTTATGCGACATAATTGTTAAATTAAACGTGCAAAAAGTGTACACCTATGTATTTAATATAATGATTAATATAGTGAGGTGTTCTTTGGATTTGAGTGAATAATGCTCAGAGTTCGTCTACCTAGTTATGTCAACAAATTATTCAAGTAGTTAATAGACTTTGATACAGTGATTTTTGTGCATGAGCAACAACATATTATGGTAATGCTCTTATATAGCTAAATATTTATCATATCCATCCATCAGCCTTTTGAGGTCCACTGCTGGACATGAGCCTCCCCTTAATGGCGCCATTCCAACCGGACCTGTGCCTTCTGAATCTAGCGGTTTCCCGCTGTCTTCTTCAGGTCATCAGCCCACCAATTTATCATATAAAAAAGCTATTTCGTTAAATATTAGAAGGAAACATCTACATCTACGAATTTACATAATCTGTCAATATCTTGAAGAATAGAGTTATATAGACACTCGTGGAAGGCTGAGTCCAACTAACCACTTAACATAATTTTGAAGTGCCTGTTTTGCTAATTCTAATAGGTACACAAAAAAATTCAACAACAAGAAGTTACTAAAAACTCTAAAAAGTCAAGTGGTAGCAACAGACAAATGTCAATTGATGTGTGGCTCTGGCTCAAAATATTTATACGTTTTGTAACATTTCGTACGATATGTGTAATGGCTACTGTTACTAAACGTGCGTAACATTTGACATTTGTAATTTTGGTTTACCGACAGCGAGGAGCGAGATTTTTCTTCATACATTTTTATCCTCCGTGTACATAATACATTAAGTCGGTTAAAAAAAAAAAAAAAGGTATCTATACAAATAAATAATAAGTGTCTGTTTGTGATTTCAAAATAACATTTTTTTACTCAATACATTTAAAAGTAAACAC
>DWPV01006603.1:0-11393 GCA_018251915.1 Urbanus proteus proteus
TATACAGGGTGAATCTTCATAATGTGGACATATTGAAACAGGTTAAATTAAACCGTATTTTATCGACAAAAAAAAACAGGAAAAAAGTTTTTGGGTTTTACAACCTTTTAATTTTTTTTGGGAATTGTGTAACTTATGTAAATAAGTCGCTATAACTTTTGAACTAAGGGGGATATTATGTTCAAAAAATATTGCATTGATTGCCAATAATTGGCCGTAGTGCTCCATGACAAAAAAAAAACAAAACAAAGTCATCTTCCCAGGAAAAAATCACATTTGTATAGTAAAAGCATTTTTTTAGGTAAAATTTCAGTAATCGTGAATTTCCTCAAAATTATCTAGGCTATTTAATTATTTTTATTATTTAATGTACTTTTACGTCGTATTACCTTTAAAAAACTAGAAAAAAAAACATGCCTAATATAACTCAAATATACAGTCATCTACGAGCGCTTAAACATAGGCACTTTTTAAGGGCGTTGATATTAAAACATTTTTAATACCAATTGAAAAACGTTGAACACCGATTGAACAAAGTGGCAACCTTTCTGAAAATCTTTTACAAGTTTTTCTGTTAATAAAATATGACAAAAAAAACTATTTTTATTTTATTTTTTTTTTCAATAAAATACGGTTTAATTTAGCCTGTTTCAATATATGCACATTATGGAGATTCACCCTGTATATCAGTTTGCATAGATCCACGAGTTATTTCAGCAAGAAGCGCTCGTTGCGGCTCAAATAAGCTGTCGCGAGCTAAGACTAAAGAGCTGTCACCTTACCTCATAATAATAAATGAACTCCT
Source organism: Urbanus proteus proteus (assembly GCA_018251915.1). Taxonomy (NCBI): domain Eukaryota; kingdom Metazoa; phylum Arthropoda; class Insecta; order Lepidoptera; family Hesperiidae; genus Urbanus; species Urbanus proteus. The sequence goes on from DWPV01006603.1 coordinate 806, forward strand.
CAGTAACCTTGTCTGCCGTGAAAACATAATTTAATTTGTATAATGAGCTCATACGGGTTTAATAATGTGATTTTTTATAATTATCTTTTAGCAACATTAATAAAACATGCGTGTCATTATTGTGAGACTGCTAATAAAAAGATATAAGTTAAAGTAGATTTTTTAAATGTAGATAAACTAAAATAATAAGAAAAGTAGATATTAAAGCTATATAATTTTTAACGTTGTATTTCTTTTAATTTACAATGTTTCATAATTATGTACTGAACTACAATTATAATTATCCTATAGTATTATTTTATCGCTGGTTTGTTCCGGAAATAATTTCAAAACTCTTGCGAATCAGTGCCTATAGTGTAGGTGAAAAACAATATATAAATACCTCGTCTTCCGTGCAAACTTTATGGCGACCGGTCAGCCTGATGCTATGCACTTCAAGTTTTATATTATGTCTATTTTTCAAATGCAGAAGGAAACTAAAAACAGGTATCTAGACTATAAAGAGGATACGCAAACCTTTGAAAAACGCTTATCCCTTGTTGAGTTATGAGAAAGTTCTCACCTCGAAGTGTTCATAAGTTTCTGCTACGCACATTACAACCAGCTGTCGTGGTCAATATAAGCAATTTATTGTACTGTTATAGATCCCACGTCAGTCTTCGGGAACATATTGGGGTGAACAATAGCCACTGTGGGAAAGATTGAAGGGTATTCGACGCCGGCTCTATAGAGAGAAAAGATTTTTGTTTTTTATATGTAATTTCGATCTATTTGATAGCTAAAAGTATCTATTTAATAAGCTTAATTAAATATAAGTGCAGTGTTAAAATACATATATATGGAAAATGTTATTTTTAAATGCTTTTACATTTTTCATGCCTAAGCTAAAAAGTTCAAGTTGGAACTAACTGGACTTGACGCAAAAATTATACAGTTTGACATATTATCTAACAATATAGGTACTCGTATGTACTTGTAATGCTTTATGTTTTTCTTTATTTTATTCTTATTTATTCATGTACACATATTCATTTTATTTTATAAGGTACTTTCACGAATAGACGTATAATATTATGTATCTATGCTAACACAATCACAGAATAACATACATTCAGAATAGTTCAGGTGTAAGAAACATTTGGTCCCCTACATACAGGAACAGCGCACTATACGAACATGTACGAGATCCGATTAATTTGCGAAGCCTGCGAGAACAATAACGCCTAAACACATTTCCATGTCGCACTGTCTCATTTGCTTTAATTGCGTTATTAGTTAAGGTTACACGAGCGTTTAAATTATTGTTAATTTAACAAATATAATTATCAATGAATAGTTTCGATGTTTAGGTAACACGGGAATAACATAATTATGCGTCTAGGAAATCTAGACAGAGACAAATTTCTATCGTCGGTGTATGACTTCTAACTACGTGGAAAAATTAATGGTGGGAAAAGCTATTTCAACTAGTTTAGTCTGCATTTTTTGGATTTCCATGACTTAAGATATAAAAACATAAAGTAACACTAATAAAATCTTTACGATTTTTGCACTTTAATATTGATTTGTAAAGAAAAGTTGTGTCAATTTTATTAAATTTAGCCTTTCAACTAAAATATTTGTTATTATGGACATAATAAAATAAATTAAAACATTTGCTCCCCACCAATTAAGAGTAAATTATTTCTTTAGTTTAAAATATAGGTACTTGAACTTGTGATTAAAAAAGAAGAAATACCAAAAGAATTAATGTTCTGGATTCCGTTTTGCGAAATTTACGTAACTCATTTTGTAACAATATCATATTTCGCTAAATGTGTGTATTTTTAAGACATTGCCGTAAAAAGGTAAAACCAAGTAAATATATTATTTTCTGGTACATGTAGTATTTTACTTAAACAAATATGTATGTGACCAATGAAGAATAAACAGATTGAGGAGAAGAGGGGTAGAGAAGAGAGGTTTTTATTTATTAATAGAGTATTTGACAGGTTTTGGAAAAATAGCTCAAATTGTTCGTTATATCATGATAAATTCGTGATTTAATTAAATCTTCCTGAATTTCTCTATTTACTACAAAAATCATTATCAAAGTTTAAATTTTTGAAATTGTCCCCAAAACGCTAAGTCACGTGATACTGTTACGTGACGTCACCGGCCAGGATACAAAGTCGGCAGCTATACGACTGACATTTACTGTCTACTGGCATGTGATGTCACTTTTGATTCAGCCAATACCGTGCGTTTTCAATCACGGTCAAGTATGGATATTTGATTATTTTATAATTGATTTATTAAAAAGATCAAATGGATTTCAAAATAATTTGTTGGCTTAATGGGCTTACAAAAATTTACTTTTAAGAAAACAATAGTTTGATCGATATTTCCACTGTAGTCAAATACTCTATTTCCATAATAGACCGTAATACATTTTCTGCTATTCAGCTAAATACTATTATATTAAGTTAATGTAACAACTCATCAGTTTGCAACTAAAACAAATCAATTAATCATGCGCCATACCAAATTAGCTCGTCGGATGGATTAGTTTAGACGGCATGACTTTGATTTATAAGTCAGCTTCCACATTATAGTACTAATTGAATCTTCTCTTATTTGAACCATATTATAATGCACATTGTTCTAGTTATAGCTGATTAGTTTGTCTTAGATTTTGAGATTTTGCTAAGTTTACGCTTTGAAAATGTTAATCCAATAATGTTATAATGATGAGAATATAAATTTATATGGTTGGCGTAAAATCAACCTTGGTCGTCTTATACAATACAATTTTATTAACGGGCTTATTTAATTATGAAAATTGTGTACATTGACAATTAAAAAAAAAAATCCAAATTATCATAGCATTTTCAATCATCTTGTTTTACCCTAGTGCTGATCTTGCCATACTTGTCATAACTTCCCTTTTTATGTATGCTTAAACTTGTTCCCTTTTAAGTCATATTAAAGTCTATACGACTTACTTTCAAGTCCACAGTAAAATTTACCCTCATTTTTAAATCGATTAAATTATAACGTTCTGTAATTCCACTACCGTCCGATACAATGATTTGTGTTCTCCAGACTCAGCACATATATACGACATACAACAACAATAATAGCTAATACTAACATTGTGAGGCGATAATTGGTTGGTGCGAAATGGATAGTGTTCAGACAATGGACACGTACGTAATAAACGCATTGAGGGAAATATCATTACCGCAAACGTGACGCTAACAATGCGTGTTATGGGTTGGGGGTCTGTTTACGTTTAATATTGTAATTGATATTTATGTATATCCATACAGGAAGGAAGCCATAACATTATGTATATCTAACTAGATAGTTAGATATACATAATGTTTAATAAGAAATTCTAAACAAGAACTTTCGTTGTTTTCTGTTATTTCAGAAAGACAACCCCTTGTTTGATTGAAAAGCCATAAGGAAGCCATAACATTATTTATGTATATAAGCCATAAGGATGCCATATATCATATATCTAACTGGATAGTTAGATATACATAATGTTATGGCTTCCTTATGTCTTTTCAATCAAACAAGGGGTTGTCTTTCTGAAATAACAGAAAACAACAAAAGTTCTTGGATAGATTTTCTTACTATATTCATTTTACATTTTTGAAAACGAATGGCAATGTGTCAAACTATGTTTAAATATTATATTTCAGGTTGAATGGGGTAGTAATGAAACTATAGATAGTTACATGCGGGGCAAAACACTCTTTGAAATTAATTTGACGACCCGGATGGCGTAGTGCGATGGACCAACAAATTATTATCGTCCAGGGAACACGAAATATCGGCACGCGCTGCGATGTAGCCAAGAAATTTATATCAGCTAGAACGTCTGCAGGAAAATCGAGAGAATACAGAATGAATATCCTTAGCGAGCGTATGTTAACACGGGTGCATGCAACCAAAGATATATTTTACAAACCAGTAAGCAATAGTTCTGATTTGGATTTTCGATTTATAACACGTATCGTGTACGAATTGTTCCGTTAATATTCAATAAATATTAAATGATGTTAAAGGAAATCTGACATTACGTAGCTAAAATTCCGCTTATTTTCATAATATGTCATAAAATGTTGTAAGTTACTTTTAGGTATTTGAATTCAAAAACTATGCAAAAAGAAATTGCTGATACTGGTAATATTATACTGCTGTATTACTTTTACAGCCATTATATGATCATGATAAAAATCGAATGAATACTTTTGATCGTCTTATTCCGTCATCAATTGAATGACAAAACGAATGATTCAATGAGATTTATTTCAAAATCATCTCATATACAGTAATGTTAGATGCTCTTTGATACTGCTTCTTTATTCCAAGGGAAGGTAATGATCTTATAAAATTAAATAGCACTTACGGTAATATTATTCATTATTCTATGGTGAACTCGCTTTTGTTGGTCTTTACTATCACATTATTAAATTTTGATGATAAAAATTAGAATATTATCCTCAAAACATCCCTGAACGTCAATTTTGTGATGAATAAAAACTGTAAGTAGCTTGAATATCTCTACTTAAAAAATAATGACAATATTTTTGAGTGTCCAATTTTTAACAAAATATGAAAACATAATTATATTAAACATTTTTACTTACTTAAGAAAAACGATGAGCCTAAATCACTGCCTCTTATTAGAGTCCCAAGATGCTGGCTGCGTTGCCACGTTAAATAGCCAACCTAATCTATTGGCCAAAATAAGCACCAGCGCCTCGGGTCTAATAATCTTAAAGTACATAATTATCTGTATGCAATGCGTACTCTATGCAATTAAAACGATAAAAATTCTCAAAATTATCAACAGCAACATTAATTTCAAAAGTCACATTATTTATCTCTTCATATAAATAGCATAGAATTGTAGTGTACATTATTTTATCATCCACAGGTATCCATTAAGCCGCAAAATAGCTGATACGGCATTTTGTCGAAAACCGGTAAATTAATAGTGCTATCGTCCATTATCCAGCATTAAACACTCAGTAGGTGGAATGGGACATAATGACGCTACGCTTTAACAGTTCCTGTACCAAAACCTTTTAGGGTATGACAAATCCTTAACGAAAACAAACAAAGCCTTACGTAGCCGTTTTTGGTTAGTAGCTTTGCCGTATAAAAGGTAAGTGTTATTTGATAGTCGCATGACTCGTGTGACACGAATCCTTATTTAGGTCGAAGTAAAGTTTAAACATTGTAATGTAAAAATAAATTTGTCATTTAAAAATAAGGGGATGAATTCGACAAGTCTTATGGGGGTTATGTTGTATAATTAAGGTATCTAATAAGAGAAGTAATCTAAGGATAGTACTGTAGATTTTAAAAGTAGTTAGTTTAGTAGTATTCTAAAGTAAGTAAAAGCCTATTTCGACTCTGATGGCACCACCGCCACACAATGAAGCCAATTCTTTCTAATGATGCCAAGAAGTACTAGGTACATCGTTGAGTAACATACATTAAGTATCTAACATACATAGCTATTTAATTAAATACATTTCTAAAATTATAGTTAAACATATTTTATGATACATTACCTTATAAAAAGGTGATCTGTAGTGACTACTTTTAGGTATCGTCCACTTCATTATCATAAAAAAAATCTTATGACTTAATGAACCTTTAAAGCGCAGCTCATCTCACTTCAATAGGCTGCGGCTAGCTGAGAAGCTAACTAAGCGTTATTTAATGACTTACTGGCCACTTTGAAGCATTTCTTCAAGAAGGTATTTGAAGTGGATAAATTGCTAGAGGTACTTGACCGTTCCTTTATTATAGAGACCGTTCTTGTAATGAAGGTAGTAATGTTGCTGAGAAGGTAATAATTCCAAAAACTAAATTATAGGTATTAATCGTTCCATTAAAATAACGATGAGGCAGAATACCTACTTTGGCAAAGAGAGATACTCTCGCCAGGCTTAGTATCATACCTGAGAAGCAACATGCTTCATCAGTCTCAGTTTGGAGCTTGTATATATGCAGGGTATTAAGAATACTTCGATAGCGTGATTCAGAATACTTATGGCGCCATCTCTGGACGAGTAACAAGAAGTCGCCATACCTACACTTCATTATTACAATTATGTATTAAAATACATGATCGTCTATGACCAAATTAAATCGGGGACTGTAAAAGTTTGTGTATTATTTTATGTAAAAATCAAAAAATCGTTAAAATTTTCTTATTGGGTTTATTTACTCAAATTAAAGTTATAGGTATGGCCCTACAATATTTCTCACTATACCATTATGCCCATGACATAATTCTCGTCTAACTTTCTACATAAATCTCGAGGCATTGTATATTTATCATTCATTCAGCGCTTTCACACAAACGCAATGCCACTTAATTAAGAGAATGTTGAATATTTACATTGTACATGTATAAGTCTAAATTTTACAAACCCTTCGTTGCGAACCTATTAAACATGTAAACGCGTAATCAACCTCTTGCAATAATGAAAGTCTGTGAAGTTAATGCAGAATTGCATTTTTAAACTGAATGAATGCAAAAAAGACTGGAATTAACATCTGTCGCGCGCGTAATTGGATATGTAGAATATATACTCTAATCAGAGTAGCGGAAAATAAATGTAGGCGTATGAAATCGCTGGGGGTTTTGTACTGGCAATGAATGTGATGTACTCGTTTCAGTATTGTCTGTGGATAGACATTAAAACGAAATAGACCTTAATTTCAAATTGGTTAAGATAGTAAAATAATAAAGACTACAATATTCATTAATTGTGTTAAATATAAACGTATAATAATAAGAATTAGGTAGATACATAAAAATCTAAATAATTTTACTCAAAATACAAAGTGTTTTGAATGCTAATAACTTACCACTGCTTGCATGTTTCGCTTCCTAAGAGGAAGCAGTGAAAAAACTCCTTACATATTGTCTAATATTTTTTCACTTGTCGCCCTAGTATAGTAGAATATGACAGTTATTTTGTTACACAATACTACAGAAATAAATTCAATTTCATTTTCATTTATAAACACAAACTGAAAGGGTTATTCGATTATAATTAACTTAAGTCTATTATAAATGGCTAATAGCAGAGAATATCTAAATCGCAGGTAGGTATGACATCTAATATATCACACAATTTAAATTACTATCATAACATACGACCGTCCACTACGCTTGGGTCAACCCGTTGGGACCGTAAAGATAATTTTCATATTTCTATTTACTATAGTAACTTGTTACTTAGAAGTCGGTGTTTTTGAATAAATCGAAACTATGGTTAGTGACTACGAAAATAATTAAAGAGAAAGATTAATAGAAATTACAATATCCCGTTCAGTTTTTTTTGTTCTTTTACTGTTTTTACTGGATTGCGTTAGGAGGAGAGTAGGTAATATTTTTTTGCAACATCAATTTTATTAAACTATCAATTGCAGAGTTACCTAGCTACATACTATTATTAAACGATACTGGTACATTATAGGTACCTCAATAGAACAGAGTTTTATAATACAATCTGAAGTGTTGGATATATATATTAATATTGTTGTCCCTGAGGGCTAAGTTGGAACGCCTTGAATAAGGGTATCCCATACCACACCCTTTTAACCAGAACACAGCAACGCTAAACACTGCTATTATAAGGCAGAAATAGGTAGGTACCTATGGCTTCGTACGTGGTGTCGAACGATAAACCTGTTTAAAAATCTTAACTGTGTAATATTCATAAATGTACGATATCTATATTATTGAAGATATAATAAATGTTCATTCAAAAAAGCAGCAGAAGTCCAACTGCTACAAACGCGGGTGGTTCACGGACAAAAAGCTAGTTTTCGCAATAAAACAACCCTTTTCGCGGAATATCGCTGTAAATCAAGTTTCCCGGTCGCCCTTTCGATTTCCTGACCGCAAAGCTGCCTTCGAATGATATTCTCATTAGTAATTCATAAACTTTGTTTTACCTCTGCTACTTAAATGATATAATTTGTATGTAAATTGGTTAATGTTGTATTATTTGTGTACCACAAATATATTTTGCTTTTGATTTATGGAAGGAATTTGAATTTAAATTATTTTATAATGTATTACATAAATAGCAGACGTGCTGTCCACAGATGTCTTGCTAACTTGCTTCCCCTGAGAGCTAAGTTGGAATGCCAGTGCTGCATCTCTTACCACTGTTTTAATTAGGTAGAAACTATCTACTACTTTCTGCAAGAAATCCTTTACTGTAGTTGCCAACCGTCTGTGGAACTTCCTCTCTGTATCTATCCGTAATGCAGTCTTTATAGTTTTTCAAAAACCTAGTCAAATCCCTTTACCTTTAGCTATAACTCTGTCTTTATCTTTGTTACTATTTCTACCACTTATTACTAAACTTTTTACTTTTGTTATAATATGATCCAGTTATTATTAATTCCCTTGCAATTTGTGTCGCTCTACTCCTTTTGTATTTTCATTGCTATCTTTTATCTTTACTTATTGCCTCGATTCCTTTAAATTTGGTATCTACTCTAGTCTTGAATATAGTTATTTCACCCCCATATTTAAATATATCTTTACTCAAATTTCACATCACTAGAAATCGCAATTAAGCAATAAGGTCGCCGTTTGAATTGTTTAAAATTTTATATTTCTTTTTATGTATACTTTCTGGGTGCAATAAAGAGTATTATTATTATCTTTCAAATAGTCGGTAAAATCTTTTCAGATTAATGATACAGGTACATAAACAAAAAATTTAAATATGTACACGAATAATATTAAATTAACTAAAATAAAATGTTAGAACGGTAACAGACTTGGCAATAATATTTTTAGAGAAACTGCTTTATTATATCACATCTAAATAGGAGAAACGGATTTACTGGTTGTTCATTAGATTTTGTGAGCGGTCCTTGAATACGTAATTGGGTTTTTAATTGGAAATAGAATTTTACGAACCCGACGACCGAATAAAATTTGTGGATTCTTGAAGCTATTTGTTATCAAGCTCCATGCAGGCCAACAGAAGCCTGAAGGATTTTAACCGTGTTTACGGGACTTTTTATAGTATTATACCCTTTTAATTATAAAGTGGGAAATAGAAGTTAATTAACTTCTGAGAAAGACGGAATTAATTATAACAACTTTATTAAACCCTCTGTTGATTAAATATTTTGCTGAGAATATTTTATACACAAGTTACGTAGTTACGTATATAAACTTCTACTTATAAAACAAGTGATAAGTTTATCGCGCGCTTATTCTTTCTAATTCTCACACGTGTAGAAATATTTTATACGATTTTTTTTGCATAAACACACTTATACACACATACTACCCATACATACGCGCATATACAATACATACATACACACACAAAACTAAGCACAATATTAAACTCTTATACAAAATTAACAGTCTAAAACTATGGTAAACTTCTCAGATTATATTACGAATAAAAAAGGTTCCAATAACGTCTGTAGTTGCTTAAACAATCGCTATTGATGGTAGCCATTAAAACTATAAAAATATACATTAAGTCGAAACTCTAGGCACACTATTTCCCGTTAGAAACTTTAAAAACGGCTAATTATCCATATTCAATGTTCTTGTACAACAGCTTGCTTTTATAAAAATGTTTCTGCATTATCTTCAAGTAAAAACTTTTTTAACCTTTTTAGCAAGTTTTTGTTAAGTGGAATTTTTCTTCAAGCTTTATAAGTAAAAGATTCAGCGGGTTTTAAGAAACTTTCATATTCTGAACGGGCCTCAAGGTAGGTATTAAATATGGGTTAAACTGTCGATAAATATTTATCAACTGATGATGAAAGACAAACGATTGAGAGACGAACGAATGAAAGACAACAAGTATATGATAAAAGATTTTAAAAAATCTTACCAAAATGTGTATCTGTACAAAAATCTTTAATATCAATTTTCGGCATTAATTGGCTAAAGTTCTGCTGTATATTAATTTATGAATGTTTATCCTAATCTTAATTAATATAAATGCGAATGTCCGTTTACTTGTTCGTTTGTTTGTAACGCTTTCACGCTTTAACCACTTAACGGATCTTTATAAAATTTTGCAAACGCATGGGGGTCTGGAAAAGAACATAGAGTACCTTTCATTTCGAAAAAAGTTACTAGCTACTCCTCAGGGATATACAAATAAGTTTTATACCTAGGAGCTACCGTTCATAGATACTGCCACTCGATATTAATGAATAGCATTTATTTTTACATTATACCTAAAGCATACAAACATTGTTGGAAGCCGCAGGCAAAAACTAGTAGGTATTTAATAAAACATTATGTTTCCCTAATGAAAATATTACTTCGCATGTCCATTCAAAAAGAAGAGGACAATAGCGATAAAGAGATCCCCGATAAAAAATAAATAAAAGGAAATACGGACACAATACAGAGATGTTTAGGGATGTGGATATGGCGGTCCATTAATCAAACCGGACATAGTATAAATATCGCCCAGGATGTGTAGCGTAAACAACGTGAAATACTCTAGACGTACGACAAATATTATGATGATCTGTTAAGAAAAGAAAATGTTATATTGTCTGTATT
>DWPV01006604.1:0-11393 GCA_018251915.1 Urbanus proteus proteus
AGATTATTGTTATATTAATAGTATTTATGTTTTTGGAACCATTAACGGTGGTGAGATTCAAAAGCTACTTAGGAACTGAGCCTATAAGAATATTTAAATCCTTATTACTTTGTACTAGTATTTATTTATTGTCCTGTCGTAAGAGGTGACTAAAAGGGGGCTCCGGGGTTGCGGGCGGCTAGGGTGGGAGCTCCAACCGTCCGTTAAGCGGCCCCGAGAAGGACGGTGGTAGGTATGTGTGGTCGCGCTCAGAGGATTCCGGGTGGTGTTGCGTGCTGAGGCCGCAGCCATAAACAGTCTTTGCAGCGCCGAGAATGACTCCGGGGGGGTTTTAGTGTGGTAAAAATCCCCCATAACCTGGCGTCGCTCCCGTGGCGTTGGGTACCTTTTGAAGGTCTCGTAAAAAAAAAAGTAATAATAAGGTACTATTATTACCTACTTGTTACCAAGGTGGTAGAAAATTAGAAATAGTACCATCAGTTTTGTGTCAACTGTCCATATACTCGTATTAAGAGGTAAGGCACTGTAAGAGATAGAGAAACAGTTAACAGAGGATTGATAAAAAGGTATTGTTTTTATCCTAAAAGAATAAAAATAAAAAGTAATTGCTTCCGTTTCCAGGCGAAGATTAATGTTTTATAAACATTTTGATAAGCGCTGTAAATCTGGTATAAGCCGGGTTAGCGAATTGTTTGGCAATATTTTTTGTCCCCGACCACGACTTAAATGTGTTAATTTAGCATGAATCAAAAGACGGATTAGTGAAGAGACATCGAATTAGAATTGACGCAAATCCATCGTGTGAAGTAGTTTAACATATTTCAGTACGGCAGTAAGAGTTTAATTGTATTTACGAAATAATGTAGATATAATTTAAATTTAATTACAAAATTCACGTAAAAGCCATTACGGAATGTATTTAAAAAGCAACTGAATATGATGATGGATTTATAAAAAAATATTTTTTTTTAAATATTATAAAAAAATAATAATAACACAATAGGCACGTCTCAAACGATCATCGTAATAACATCTCTTTGTTTGCAATCCTTATACACATAATTACGATTAATAATTGTTTCACTTAAGCAACCTTAATCATAAAGAGACAGTGGTTTATGTTCAGATGTCATAATAAAATTAATTATAATTAGATATGTACAATACTAGTGATGAGTAACTTTCAATTTGCGTCGCGTCGGCTAATGAACGCACTGTTGTGCGTCTAAATTAGGGATGTGGGGCATTAGTCAATCGAAGAACATAGTTTTAAGTCTAAAAGTATCGATTAATCGATAATCGACTGCCTTGTTCCAACGAATAAAAGTCTGACATCCAAAAATAATAATTAATAATAAGTATCACTTTTCTGGTTGATAACAGACTGGTGATCGTATATGATTTCGTCGATATATACCCAAAGCAGCATCGAAGATCGTTTTTTAATAAATCAATCCTCAAAACTTTTATAGATCGATTCTTAAAAATTTTAATTCAATAATATTCGAAAATATATTCAAATATATTTTAATATCGATATTTTTCGGGGCGAATGGCCAGCCCTAGTTTAAATTGATGTATCGCGTGACATTTCATCGTCGCTGGACTGTTTGCGCCCTTATTTTATTTGTTGCTTCCGGTGGATTAGCCTTCTTATATTTCAATTAATTATTGAGGCGTATAACAGGTTCTATCAAAAAAACGTTAATTACAATATGAATCATGATCTTTTTTCGTAACATACAATACAGGTGTCTTAAGAAATACGAAAACTGTCAAACGCATACAAATATAAACTATATATAAACAACAACATACAAATATAAACATTAATTACGAATTGGACTTTCTAATATTAATTTGCAAATGCAGTTATGTTGTAAATGAAAAGTTTGATTAATTTAAATTTCATATTAAGTTCGAAATAGAGGAAAACAGTGTACCTACGTTAAGAGTTTTGAAATGTAGTGGCCGTCTAGTCAATGACACGATTGGGTTTAAGCAATCAGTATGAAATTCAGTTTATCTGTTACCTATCTAGTGAACCTAAACGCGATATCCACGATTCCAGTCACAATCTAATCTAACGATCTAGTCCACCCAGTTCAGAATTAGTGCGGAGTCAACCCAATTTTCAGTCATGCGCCAAATTAGAATGCGCATGGGTGCACGTTTTGCGTAGAATTTAGAGCTATTGTTACTAGGCTCGTTAACGAACTAGATCCAAATACTTGTCATGGTTCGAAATTTCTTAAAAGTATCAACAATAAATTTAAGAAACCATTTAAAATTAATGTAGTTAACATTAATGTTTAAATGTAAGATAAAGATGATTAACAAACCTTCATAGAAAATTCTGTTAAAGAATATTCTAAAGACCAAAACCGAATAAGGCAATAATAAATATAACAATTAGATGTTTAGCATTATATAGAAAGATGATTTAAATGTCTGTAGAAGGAATAAAAGAAGGAGAAAAAGGTTAGGTACCGAACAAGATGATCATTTTGAAGAATAAAGAAAATCTCATTCTTACTGTTAACAAGAAAAATTAAAATTAAAGTTCTGGAGAGGCTTTTCACAATATTTATTAATGAAAACGAATTCTAAACAAAACAATTATACTTCGAGATTCGGATTGAAAAGTAAAATCCTTGCAAAGCTTTTAAAAGAACGAAAGTTAATTAAAAAGGTAAACGTGACTAACGGGAGGATTAAATCGAACTTTATTTGCAGCTAAGCTTAAGTTCACACTAAAGCTGCAAAAAGTTATATGAAAGTTGGCTCGAAACATAAAATATTTGCATTATTGTACAAGTAAGTAATCCTAGCTATAAACATAGTGAAGTTACTCGTAGTTAGTAAATCCTGCGGAGGCCGTCAAATAAGTCTGTCACAGCGGATTTCATTTACGTTATATTGCATGTAATGAGTTTAAACATTTCAATCGATTCGCAAATATTCGTCGTCTATACAAATAAATAAAATTGAAGTGACTGTTTGTGATTTCAAAATAACATTTTTTTACTTAATGCATACGAAAGTATACACGATACCTATAACGAAAATGCATTTTTTTGTCTGTCTATCTGTTTGGCTGAGCTAATCTTCTACACGGCTGGACCGATTTTGACGGGACTTTTATTGGCAGATAGCTGAACATAGGCTACTTTAATTTTGAAATAAAGCATTAGCGCGTGCGCCACGCCCACGCGAGCCCCCTCGCAGGAGTGCGTGATGTTACCTATGTTTTGGTAAATATTCCTCTTTACTTTTTTAACGCGGGTGAAACCGCGGGGTTCAGCTAGTCTTGCATATAAAAAGACGTACCTATTAAAGTGTATACAACTGAAATTCCGGAACCTTGAAAATTAATGGCTGTTTGTTTATGCGTTGCTGTATTTTAAAACTCGTTGTGTTGATTGGTATGTCATAAAAGACATCGCATTCCAATTACAAATAATTCTATCTCCGAATTATTGGAAGTTATTTTAACCCATACGATATTAGTAAAACTTAATGCATATTTGCACATAATAATAACTATTAAATGTCGTAATATAAATTTTATCTGTTTCCATCCTCAGAAAATCATGATCAAATGATATTCCCTTTAAGTATCTAATATTACCATGGACGTTCTATAGTTAATGTATTAACAACTTATAGGCATATAGTTGCGTTTATGATTTACAAATGGATGATATAAATCTTCTTGAATACTAGATGCTTTGTAACCCTATGAATTAAGCTCTTTTGCAGCTGCTTTTGTAAGGCCTTTGCGACATTCGCAATCGATGTAGGGTTACTATGTTTTAGATATATTTTTCCCAAAATTATTATCAGGAGTTTGCGCATTATAATAATATCTTTATTAATACAATTTCTATTTTAGGTTCAGGCTTGGATTCTGATGAGATGGCAGTAAAATGCGCATGAGTAACTCAGATAAATAAAGTAGGTAGATCTATCATTCCTAACAAAAAAATGAAGCCACTTTTAAAATGGTCGCGCTATAAAAGTGATTATGTGAGGGTAAATAAACAAAGGAACTGACAAGAAACTACGCTAGTTTTGTGTGTGTGCGTATAAATACATGAAAGTAGCGTGGTTTATTGGCTTCACTCAAATACAAGGCGGTGAGTAATCTACCTATTTTATTTATCTGAGGCACTACACTGCAATAGGTAATGCAGACATTAGACAGTTATGTCTGCAACTCTGCAGTGCCTTTGCATTCGAACCACGAAGGTTCCTAACCTTTAAATGTTCTGTGAAAGTGTCTTTGTTGTCTGTCTGTGCATATAACATAATATTTTGGAATTACGAAGTCATTGAATGGACGACGTACAATAGTCTGTCCGCGCAGGGGTTGAAGTTTGAACCCGGGTTCAATTATGAATGTCTGCGCAGGATCTAGACCTCTCTGTGTACTCTTCATATATGCACGTGGTATTTACAGAGAACTAGCTTTTAGTCGTGGCTTCGTTCGCGTTAATTCGTACACGTAATGTAATGAAGTTATTCATCAGTTTAGTTTCAAAGTTTTATAGTTCTTTTTTCTGTCAGTCGGGAGTACTATCTTTTTAGAGATAAAAAATACTGTATATTCTTTTCTGCACTGATATTCGCATTTATAATGGTTATGGTTGTGGTAGTAAACATTAAGAAAGATCCCCTAGTCACTACATACGTAGTATAAAACAAAGTCGTTTTCCGCTGTCTATCCCCATGTATACGTTGATCTTTAAAACTACGCAACGGTTTTAATGCGGTTTTTTTAAGATAGAGTTTATATGTAATTTAAGGCGTAGGAAGCCGCGGGAACAAGCTAGCTAATATATATTAAGGTAAATTGATGCTTTAGTCGTGTCAAAGAGTATGCAATTAAGTGGACTGTCAATAGTGTTCTTGTTTTCATTGCAAATGAGCCTCAAACAGAATTGTTTTGCCTAATTTGAAGTTGTAATTGAAATTCAAATTGGAGTGAAGCCGTACCTAAGGTTGATCACTGGCGCGGCGCTGCCGCTGAGTACTAAGCTGGAATGCTTTGTGCCTCGTTAGTCAAATTTTTACCCAGAACATAGTATGTAATGTTACGCCTTAGACTTTCAGCTATCTTCCATTGATAGTCCCGTCAAAATCGGCCCAACCGTTTAGAAGATTACCTCAGCCAAACAGACAGACAGACAAAAATAATAATTACAAGTATCATGTAGGTATACTTTCATATAAATTGAGTAAACAGCTGATATTTTGAAATCACAAACAGACACTTTAATTTATTTTATATGACACTTTTAAATTGTAATTAAATTGGCTAGTCTAATTACAGGTGGATTCCTAATTTTCTTGTTCTTTATGGTGCCCAGTTTTTATAAAATATCTATTTCTGTGAAATTCATAAGAAATTCAGGTCTTTTAACTTTAACGTTATGACGGCAATCCCGTCTTCACTAGTACGTTAACCTTCGTCTGCGCAAAAAATAACGTAGTCTGCCGTATGCCGTGTCTGCATGAACATAGTTCATTAATCTACATATAATAATCACACTGTCTGCATGTAAATCGGAAACATTTTTTTTAACTCATTCGCTTATGCTCGCTGTTTTTTTGTCTTTACATGTTTTTATATGTATGGATGTTCATGTACTGAAATTTTCTACAATATTCACATAAATAATCACGTTGTCTGCATTTAAATCACTCATAAAAGCAATTTACTGAACGCATTTGCTTAATACCCCCGTGGTATATCGAAATAAAAATATCGTTTTTTATTCGATGTCTGTTTGTCTGTTTGAATTTGTATGTGTATGCACGTACACTCAATTTGGCTACATTTATGTGTATAAACTAAATAATATGATTACATTTATTATGATTATACTGTCTGTATCTAAATAGATACAATTTAATTGATATTAGTAAAAATAAATATATTTTATTGCTATATTTGCTTAGGTTCACGAAATAAAAATAAAAAGTATAACTTTTAATCGTAGGTATATACTTTTGATAGATCTGATTTACTTTTATAAAATAAATATTGAATGTTATCTGAAGAAATAAACTATAAATATTTGTATACTTATAATTTAAGTCAGTAAGTTTGATTTGCTATCATTTTAAACTTACCGATTTTTTTTTATTATTTGTGTTGTCAATCCTCTAAAGCATATTTTTGCAAATAAATGATATGCATGCGCGGAACTTCATTGGGTACTTATATGTTATTCTTATGAAATTTCTTCTAGGGATTATCCTGTTAATTCCATGACTCTCTTATGATAATTAGGTACTTACTTAATTTCGGACATGCTCAGTTCTATTGTGTTGTATTAACCTAAGTATGTTGGTATTATTAAAAATTACTAATAATAAACAAGAATATTACGTCACTACATAGTTTTTATTTATAATATAATTAATAATTACTTGTAATAAACAAGGATAATACATTACTACATTGTATAAAGTCGCTTCCCGCTGTCTGTCCTTATGTATGCCTAGGTTTTTCAAATTACGCAACGGATTTTGATGCGGTTTTCTTAATAGATAATTGATTCAATGGGAAGGATTATATGTAATTTAACGCGTGCGAACCCGCGGGCAAAAGCTAGTAGTATATTAGTTATTGTCTGACTCACACTCCTAGAATTAGTCAAACATGAAAATACCCACTTAATAACAGATATTAGTTAACAATATATTTAAATAGAAAAAATACATTCATAATGTGATACACGACTTTCGATTTATTAAGTTTTTTTTTCTGAAGGTGAATATTTGAGTCTCTTATAAGACAGAATAAAAAAAACCTATTATTGTTTTAATTACCCCTCATAGGGTTACTTTTGGTCACACGGGATTGCCAAATTATGTAGATACATTAACTTCCCTAGTCCGAGAGCCACGAAACCTCTTCAAGCGCGATATGCTTAGCTCAACGCTGACGCTTAAAGCGAATGTTTCGTGGCCCTCAAGTTACTGTTACTTAGAGACGATTGTAGAGTGGCTGGAATTATAGTCGTAAACAGGAAGTTTTAGAGAATTCTAATTGCATATCCTTGTCGGGAATCGAACTCGAACCCTCGGCGTAAGATCGATATGGCGATCATAAAACTACGCATCAAATTCGCGCTTTGACGTCATAGAGGTTATTTTCGAATTTAATTACCCATTAACCTTAAATTTGTCCATTATCTTAATATGCACATTATTTTCGACAATTTCCTCCTATTATAACTGTTTTAATGCAATTTTATTTTAACGTTGTTTTGACAAAAGAACTGAGCATTTGTTGTTGTGTTTAAAATAACATCTTGTTTACTACAATCCTTCGCACTTCCGACAACGAGTAAATTACGGTGGAGTGGCTTTTATGCAATAATAGCAGATTAATTATTTACATTAGTAAACTATTTCTCCCAACCATGAAGTTTAGAGTATCCCTCCAATATGTAAACGTAATCGATTCAGACGATGACGTCATAAATTTTCCCCTAACTTTAAACTTGGCTTGCGAATAGATAAAATAAAATAAAACATTTTCCTTGAACAGTATTAACAATATAATCTTGTATAGTGAAGCGATAGTTCCGAAATTTATGGGACCCGCCGTATGATAAATTAATTGGCCGTCGGTACAAACGTGTTTGATGGTTCGGTTCGAATGTTTTACGTTGATTGAAATATTCTCACCGAAACCAGTTCCGAAAGAAGATTCACCCACAACTGTTATGACCAAAACATAGCGTGTTATTTACGAGCGGAGGCCACGTGCGCATGTGTGCGCGTGACGTTGTGTCTGTGTATCACATGTAGTTGTAAACATCATATTGTAAAGGTAGCGGCAGACTAGCGCGACGTGCAATGCGATACCATTGCATAAACTTGTCCACTCGGTTGCATTGAGTGGAAGTGCGTTACAAAGAACAATCTCAAACGACTACCGTGACCACGTCCCGTTTTACTGCATTACAAACATGACATTACGCCTCACATCTAAAAAATAAAAAATAACTGGTTGTATTAAGAGTAGTTTTAGAGAGCGATAATTAGCGCTATAAAATGTAATCATATAATTAAGTCACATTAGTAATGAGTATATGTAAAAAGTAGTCATTATTAAAATCAAAGACATCAACTTTTATGGACGTGGGCTCTAGTTTTATTACGAAAAAAAATATTCATAGACAACATATGTCAAAATAGGCAGGTAATTATCATGATATTTCAGGTATAATGATTATACATGTCATAAACAGTCAAACAATTTGATTTAATTTTTTTATTACAAACTTATCAGGCAGAAAATATCATACTCGTATTTAAATTATGCTTTTACACTTAATTAGATATTTAATACAAGCAAAGCGCTATTTTTTCCTTTTGTGCCATTTTTAATTGAATGAATACAATTAGTTTTTAGTTCATTATGTAAATACATCATGCCATTACGAAATAATATAAAGATAAAGTCACCGTTAATTCAATGGTGCTAGTTTAAGTGTTAAAATAAATTATTACGTGCTTTTTAACTCACTGCTACTACCTGCTCTACTATTTTACCAGGCGAAAACTGGAATCTCTTATGACAATAGGCCTTGAGCAGTCTTCAGTACAGAGGTAAAGTACGAGATTTATATTGTTACTCGTAAATAAAGGGTCTCCTAAAAACGTACGCCTATCCATGAAGCACAATGTACTTTTTATAGTACAAGTATCTATTATCTCATTTACAGTTTTCTTTATTCAAAAGTAGAAATCCTTTTTGGTTTTACAGTTATGAGAATCGAGTGTACTTTATAAAATTAAATTAGGATCGATTGATTGACATGATTAAAAATAGCATTTAAAAGTTCTTAAAATAACTCACAGAGTTCACAAATGTACTCTAAATAATTTATGCTCGTAACAGTCGTACCTGTGCATAAATTTAATAAAAAAGTAAGACACGTGCAAGGCTTATTACAGACCATGAGTATGTCTAATTAAAATTAATGAGGTAATGGTTGAAGGAGAGATTATAATATAGACAAGCCTATAAGTGCGGCTTCACTCGCGTGGTTTTTATTCGCAATTGTTTGTTTCACAATTTTATTTCTTAAAAGAAATGAAAATTGCTTTTTTAATATTAAAAATTGTTTTTTTAATATTTTATACTATCTAAATATGAATGTAAATATCAAAATCCAAAAAAGAGACATTCCACTCAAAATTCAAATATAAATGGTGCCAGATATAGAATTAAATTTTTTATATGCCTATTTAAATAATAATTGATTATGTTAAGAAAATATTTTCGTTTAAAATCTCATATCTTAAAAATGACAAGTATTCGTTTTTTTTTAAATTCCGTGTTAATAAAGTTACCTTCGAAAAACAATTAACCTTCATTTAGTGCCTAAATGTATATTACACGCACTTAACATGTGTTAACATGGACATACCATAACGATTGTCGACATCCGGCCAACGCGTAGGTACGCTTTCTAAGACTTAGCGATACCGTACCATAGTTAGTTCAAGTCTCGTAGCACCTTATTAATTGCCTTTGTAGTACATTATTCTTGTAACATACCGATTTGTTAGCGCACATTGCGGGGTGATTAGCTAGGTATTTTTTAGGTATTCTTTATAAATACATAATTATATACAAAGGTAAATAAAATTTATATACTTCACATGTGACAAATCGCAAAACGAAATATTACGACAAAAATAGCCATGTACGGTTTATGGATATTTAAATAGATTTTTTCACTCCCGAAATTGCAATGGGAACCAATGGTAACTAAATTATCCCAAATTTCAAAATTCGTTCCAAATTTCTTTCAGGGGTACCTACGAACACATTTGTGACTAATTTCACATAGAACGCAAATCTTTGGATCAATCACATATGTTATGGGCGATAGCCACCTAATATTGGATGGAATTTATGTTATTTTGCCACTTTTTAATTAAAAAAACGTGCTAAATTACCAAATGTCAAAATTACATACATTAAAAAAATCTTGTTAATATCCATCGCGAACTGTTCTGGTCAAGCCTTTTGTTACTCGCTATCCCAAATTAAACTCCTGTCTGAAAAGAAACTCCGCGGGAGTTTCGTTCTATTTACAGTCGACCACAGCGAAGTACGTTTTTATGATGATAACATTACTGTTTTGTACTAGAAGGTATGGATTTAGGTATACTATATAGGTAGAAAAAATAACGAGTCCAAGGTGAGGGGGATAAAAATCTGAAATATGCATACTTTTAGAAATAGGAGGGTTTAATTCTCCCCATACAATAGGTCAGCTTCATCACCACATCTGTTTCTGCTTTATATCTCATGTTCGCTCATGTTTTCCTTCGACCTCAATCTCATCTCTCATCTTATTTGGGGTAGATTACTTGTCCAAGGGCGACACTGGCCACTTACCATAATATAAAAAATAAAAGGAAGTCATAATTATTAATTTTTAATACGAAAAATCAGGACAAGGTACTTATCTGATTCGAACCGCGGACTCTATGATTGAAAAGTCGTTTTTCTTATTGAATGGTATTTACAAATGACAATACATTTGTAACGTTACTTCTTAAGTCGGTTGACGTCATGTGTTATGTTGACGAGCCGTTATCATGACGCAGATAAGGAAAGATAGACCCTTCGTTCTCTCAGAACAAACTATTATTGGAACTATCACTATGAATAGGGCCGGCAAATAAATATAAATATGATTATTGACGTACGCATCTCAGTATATCAACAAAGTTAAGCAACATCGGGTGTGGTCGAAAGTTGGATGGGTGACCGAAAGTGACGAAGATTTTTGCATGCTTTCGTCCTTAAGACACTACATTAAGCTGTAAAAGAGAGCCCCAAAAACGGGACATTACTTTTTATCAACATTATATAACGCAAAAGTTCATACATAATAAATTAATTGTAAGTACAGCAATGTGATCAATAAAGATACGGAGTTACAGCACAAAAATAAGACAAAGATTTTACTTAAACGTGGTTTCTGAAAGATGCATTATCTACTTATCATAATTAATAATTATAATAACAAAGACAAGGAACTTGTAATAAAAAAATTAAATACTGTAATTACCTTATATAATTACCACAATACACTTGACATTTATTTCATTTGCATAAAATAACAAAAAACCATACATAAAATAGAAAATGAATGTTCAACGTCGTCTCTACATCGCATTAATTTGCTAATATCCATCAATCCAATCAAAGGTTATTATAATTTAAAGTTATGATAAAAAAAATATATGTCGGAGGGAGAGACTAATACAACATAGAACTTATTGAATATAGGTAGTTGAATATAGCTAGGCTTACATTAACATTGTTATCGATTAAGAGCAGAAACTTT
>DWPV01006605.1:0-11392 GCA_018251915.1 Urbanus proteus proteus
CACGCCGGACCGCTAATCCGAGGGTCCTGGGTTCGATTCCAGCGAGGCGGAAATTTGAATGATGAGTTTAAATTTCCGTCTTTGGTCTGGGTGTGTCCTTGTCTTGTGTGTTGTCCATGGCACCCACGACACAGGAGAAAATTCTACTGTAGGGCTGAGTGTGAAGCGTTATTTATTTATTTACTTATTTCAGAGCATTGTTTGTATATTAAATTTAATGTAGAACCTTTAATGGTTCATATTCGGAGGAACCGACCCATTGATAGACGGAAGTGTCAATGCACAGAATGTTAAAATTTAGATCTTAGATAGCGTCCCATCTGTTACCTATTACGTAGATCTCGAATACTTATTGAGGTTAATTTCATTGTCAATGGCATTTGCCATATACTACATGCCCCTTTAACTTTGTTACAAAAAAGAATCCGAAAAGAAAAAATAAAGAAAATACAATTGTTTTGAAGCCAACTGCCAAGCGCATAACTGTCTAATGAACCATGAAGAGGGAAGAGGCGTAACGAAAGAAAAAACAGACGCAACGCAAACAGAAATTAACCAAGCAGTTAGCGAAACAGTTACAAACGGTATAAACTATGACAGATCGACAATCACCATCAACGACCGTGACGTTGTTGATGATTCTAATTGCTTTGAGATGATAGCGCACCGTCTCAATGTCAATGGCACCTGAGGAGAAACTCATCTCGCATGCAATGACCGCGTGAGACTCGCCGCACTTAAAGATTCGTTTGTATATATAAGAATATTATTTTCTGATGACGAGTTAAAAATATCTGATGAATTGAGATTGGTGAATCAGTTTACAATTCTAAATAGTAATTAGTTGAGCCGCTACATCATTATTTTAAATAATGAGGATAGATTTAACTATTAAAAACTTGTTTACTATTATCTCAAAAGTAACATAGAGAAAGAAAATATGCATCTATAGCTAAATTCACTATTAAATCACGTAATCATTAGTAAGCAGGATTAGAGTATGTCATTTCAACTTCTACATATTGTAATGCCCTTACCGTAGATATAGAAAAAAGCCTTATTTTAGCTCCAGAAAAAATATTTCTTTTTGTGCAGTCCTACTAGGCCTAAGCATTAAAAATCGTAGATATTTGCTTACATTTACTGCCTTTAGATTCGTGATACAATCAGAATTTTCATCCAAGGCGAAAACATGTTAGAAAACACAAAATGACATTTTATCTTTAAGTTACTTAAAACTATTATAGATCCCACGGATCATCATCAATCAACAAGTATCTTCCGCTACCCGTCTTTGGTTCCAGTGCCTTATTCGTTCACAAACGGGATCCACGATGCCATCCTGGATGATGTATGTGCAAATTGAAACTCAATAAGGAACTAACGAGAAACTGGTTTGCATTTGCAGTTTGCTCTTAGACCTTGAAGTCGTTAAGAGTATATATCATGGATAGTTGATAAATTACTTTGTATTTATCACAAAATGAAAGAAAAGTATTCAATTTCTAACCGGAGACAATTTAGCTATTCAAAAGAGCTCATAAAACTGATGCTGTTAAATTTTGTAAGAAATCCTTCAATCCTGCTACATAAAAATTGGGTCACGTCATATTTTTAACGGCTTCGTTGCAAAACCAAAGGTCAAAATGCATGACGGCATCAAATTTGCAATAGTACATTGCCATGACTAGGGATTCGAGTGGCGTGTATAATCTTCACGATACAAAGTCGCATTCAAAGCTATAAACGGCTAAGACTTCAATATCCGTAAGCTTTTATAGCTTATACCGTTATATTTGATGTCGGAGCAAATATTTATGATCTTTTATAGTTGTTTGTTTTCTTTTATTCGCTATCAATCCATGGTTCCAAGGCTATATTTAGTAACTTCGATATCATAACTGCTATTCAAATTTGATTCACAATTTTGTAAAAGATCTTCCAATAAGATAACTATTGTTAAATTACATTCAAGGTTGAAAACCATGAAACCAGAGCGTTTGAAGTTGACAAATCTTCTTTATTTGAGTGGAATAGGTTATTTGTATTATTCATGATAACAATATTAGGTCTCCAATCCTAACCCTTACGTAACACGGTAACAGCCAAACCGCTTGAGCCGAGCCGGTCAGTTTAATGACCGACTAAACTTTAAATAGTTAGCGTCCGATTGGCGGGGATCTACGAGCAAGGTTACGGGCGAAACGGCAATGTTGGCGTAGGGCCATTCATACACTTCATTCATTGGATTGAGACTGAGACGATTACGTTGATGGCGTCGGTATTTGGTGTCAGTCGAATTCCATATTTAGTGGCACTTGATAAATATCGTCTTCAATGCGTTACATTGTCGTTACTATGAATAGAATGATAATTTTGTTGTTGTTAATTTTGTTGAATGATAATCTGTTTGCAAATAAGATTTTATTTGCAAACAGACAACTTATGTTTTGTTGAATGTGTAATCAACCTCAAATATGTAATATCGTTTATATGAAGCAATTTCCACATGCGTTGATATATGTCTGTTCGCAGAACAATTTTCGTCAGAACAAAATAAATATCTATCACCTATTTATAGACTCAGATTTGGTGTTGGACTAATTATCGTTTATGAACCAGAAGATTATCAACACTATGACAATCAAGATTATTAATATTTTCTATGATTGTAATACATATTTCTCACACGTCAATACCAAATCTTATCTACAACCAATTCAGTCATTCAAAAACGATTAATCATCAATACCAATCTATTGATAAGCAAGACCTAAATGTACTGAATATTTCACATAGTTTCCGGTCACATCAATCGTTACGTTGCAATCGATTTAATACGGTGTTCAGCGAAGCGAGATCGGTACAAAAACATGTTTTCAAAAAGGACGTAAACAATAAACAGCTCCCACGCACAAGTGCTTGTTTTTATCAATGGCAGCATCCTGAACTCTGGTACAATAATTCATGTGGGAGAATTTAAGCCTTCCGAAGGGTCGATTAAATTTCTGAATCATCGGAAACTTTCAACAGGATACTCAATATCACTTAATCATGTATTATATTTGTATACTATATGTATTTGTACACTATTTGTATACTATGCCTCATAGGTGCATAGAACAACGGATTTATTAGAGTACGTATCTGAGTACCTAACAAACAATAGTGCAATAACACAATTGTGAACATAACTACTTAAACGAAAAACAACATTGAACCCAATTTGGTTTTTAAAACAACAATGAAAAATAAATATTCAGATCACATTGTAAACCAAATATAAAATATCAGTTAAATTGATACACAAGAATAAAACAACGCAACGTATATGATTGTCCGTCTATTTGAAATTCAGTAACAGAGCCAAGTCATAATAAAGTCAGAAGCTATGAGTTCCACTTCATAGACGGCAATTGAATAAAATCGTTCGCACGGTAAACTCGCCCAAGTGCGAAATTAATGCAGTAATTGATTGCTTCAAGAATTAAATGGTAATGTTGATTTGCATGAACAAGAGTATTCACATGGCATTTAGAATGACAACAATAAAGCTAATCTTAAATAAGGCGAAGGATATGACACGTTTACAGTACTCATATCAAAGGCCAATCATCAGATTTGTATGTGAGAACGTGTTCCCATACTTCTCACACCTTGAAAACTATGAAATAGATGCGATAATATAATCATAACAATAGGAGTTCAACCTTCGGCAACACAAACGACCTCTACTGTAGCTTGTATGGACTACTAAACTGAAGGGCAGTATAAGAAAGGTATGTCCACGTCATAAGTAGCTTTTAATATTCTGCTTTCAACCATTGCCATTATTGAATCCTTCTATGCTACTAATATTCTGATCAGCTTAAGTAGACGTAAGTAACAACACACTAAAACAAATACTTTGTACTACATTTCTTCCATCATATCCCTCATAACAACTATATCGATATCAAGACCGGATATTACTCCGACCGATTCAAGTGTCTGAAAATATTGCGCACCTAAGCAAATAAGACTTTATTTGAAACATTTTCTATCTTCGTTGCAAGAATTCTCAGAAGACTTGAAGACTTATACGAGCAATCTACTTCTCGTTTAGAACTTGTTCGACATGTTTCACGTCAGGTCTGCTTAAAGTACTTTTCGATATAAAATATAGAACTAAAATATAGTAGGAACTAAAAAAAACAATAAATCACCTTTTATCGCGCATTTAACTTTTTAAATTGAATCATATAATTCTAAATTTGAGGAATTCTATAGGCAAACAAATCCTGTCCTCTATTCAAAGCGCTATCATCAGATTACCTCGAAGATGCACAAATTATAGTACCTATAAGCATCCAGAATACAATTAAAAGTAATTTAAAATTTACTTCCAAGTGATTACATCGTTTCTTAGTGATCTCAAGCTCCCATAACACGTGTAACAGACAAATGATGTAGTACCTATATGTTATAGATACATTGATTACATAATATAATTAATATTCAAGAGTACGATCAACCTTCAAGTAGGTAGGAACGCTGAATTATTTGTTTACGGAACGGAAGTTTGTGTTTGGGGCAAAAACAAAGCATTTCGCCAGAATTTATATTTACCATAAAATAACAATGCTGATATTTTTTGTAAACAAGCGGTCAACTACAGATACTCCTCTAATTAAAATTTCAACGTTTCTTTGAACGTTCACTTGTATAAAACGATTTCGAATTTTTTCATTAAACATTTAGATACTAGGCATTTATTTTACAATCTGTAACAATATTATTAAATGTTATCCGACCGAAGTCTTTATCTCTTTCCTCTTGAAAAATTACTTTGTCAACAATTCCTAGAATAACGTTTTTTGCCATATCTATGACAATTCTACTTTTTACGAGGAAAATCTTACGCTAACATGACATAACTTTAATTTCCTGTGAAGTATTTTATCAAACGGATATGTATATTGACAAATTAATAGCTTACACATCGTTTCAAATTGATAAAAAAGTTACATTCACACACTGACAAACAAGAGATGATGTTTTCAACTGACGTATGTGTAAAGCAATTAAATAAAATACCACTTTTCGCGAGCACAAACGTGAAATATTTTTAGCTTCCAACAATATCAAAATTCTGTACATGCACACAGAAACGGTTCTTGGTATTATTAATTGAAATTTTTGCGCGCGGTTGTTCCATCAAAGGACCGATTTTCTTCTTGGAAGTCATTCACATAAGGATACTTGTTTTTCCCGTTTGATTTACGTTTCATGATATTAATATTTAGGTCTCAACGTTATGTCTTGTTTTTCGTTCGTGTAAGGTAAACTACACAAGCAAACTTGCATCAAATTCGTCAATATGCTTATCTAAGTATAGCTTGCGTATTTTGTGGCCGAAATTAGAAAAGCTTTTAGTAAATTCAAATAGCGTGAACGAAGTTTTGGAACAGAACGATGGGACTCACGAAATTGTGGCGTAGTCTATTACATAGCCTAGTTCTAAAATTGTCAATGATACCAGATAATTTTAGAAATAGGACGGTGGAAGCGAAGAAAATTCTTCACTAACACATGCAATGTAATCTGATTATAACATTCAAGATCCACGAGAGTATCAAAAGGTTATTTATATTCAAAGTCAAATCCTAAATAAAATACAAACGTTTTTCATCACGTGGACAGCATCCAATACGTGAAGATATAAATACGCCAGACACGCCCATTCGGCCCGTATCAATGAAACTGCGTACCATTCATAAATTAGGTGTACGTGAGCGTTCAAAAAGACGAATGTCGATTCAAGGGCACCGTGATAGACTCGATTATGATTGTCGCTTCCTGTCTAGCGCGATTGTCTTTATCAGCTCAATTCTGTTTCGTAACTGTTCAAAATAAATGATAACGATGCTTAATTGTTCATTTCTTATATCTATACAATGTTTGACGTAATTAACGTTGACTTTGTTATGTAACTCGGCTATTTGTAACATTTCTCGTTTGATACTTGAATGTTTATTTCGTGACGCAATTCTATTTTTACACAAATTTCTTCGACAAGACATCCTTCGCATTACATCTTTACTTTTACTATAAATTGGAAATATTCAAAAATATTATTAATAGTGTTTTTATTTACGTGAGATATAAAACGCAGCACTCACACACCTGCCTTTCCTGTTTCCTGCAACCATAAACGCGAAAGTAATTAAAACAACTAATTGGCAACTTATACCATTCAAGATCAACGTGATTGGTCAAGAGAAGCCACTTGAATAATTCATCGCTACATTGTGTACGTTTAAAATAAGAAACGAAATATCACAAGATCTTGCAAAAACTAAAGATGAAAGAATAAAAGTGGCAATTGTATCAGTGTTCGATAAAAACAGAATCCCTTGGCACACATCCAGTGTTGAGCATGTGAAAGTGCCCACAAAGGGAACAAAAATAAATCCATTCAAGAAAAGTAAGATGTGAGATAGAAATAAAAGGAAATCTGAGCGTCGCCGAAATAAAGACCATAGCCCTGGAGGCGCTAAAGACGAAAATCGTAACGTTCAAGTATCGATTGGTTTCGGCACTTTCCATTCAGAAAGTAAATGTAAAGGCATTTTATTTTGGGCTAATAAAGTTGATATTTGATTGGTAACTGAATATAAAAATGCGAATGAAGTGTATCGAGCGGGGCAAGGGGTCAAGTTCGTGGAGACGATCTCAATTGGTTTATTACCTAATGGATGTCTGCTGATAATTTTAACTGTAGGCAGCGAGAATTTATTAATAATAATTCTCCAATCAAATGTATTCCGTTTAAATATAGATTACTGTGATTATAATTTTAGATTCAATGCTTTATCTGACGAAACCCGATACAATTTGTATTTGTATCGTTTTTGTTATTATTTGTAAACTGACGGAGAGAATAGATAATCTTGATGTTAGGAATATCTTTTGTTGTGATCTAAAATCGCACAAAAAATAAACTAGGTAACCCATGATTGAATATATTGTGCTCGTTCCAATTACTTCGCAAAAATCAGTAATCAATGACGCCCTTGATATTGCCGAAGCACTCTGGCCTACTTCCGGTGGCACCGCATTTCTCTCAATACGTGATATGGATTTCAATCTGGCTGTAGGTACCGTGAGAACTTCCGAAATAATCTCAACGAAAAAATTCATGAAGAGACGCTACAAATAGCAATTCATGAATAATTAATCGGACGTTCTTTAGCTTCAGTGCCGTAAAAACCGTATAAACATTTTCTTTTATTACACTTATATATACCATGCTATGAGTAGTAGTCTATATAACTTTTTTACTATCTTCGTCCACTTCAGTAAGAAATCTTAAAAGGAATCGGGATGTCTCAAATTTCTTCACGACAAACCCGTTCCGGTGATTCTAAAATTATGTATTTGAAAATATTTTAGAAAGCAACCTGACCACTAACCGCTCGGAGACACATTAGAATTTAATTATGGAAATAGTATCCTTGCAGCTGTGTATTTTTTATCGAACATGAATCATTAATACTATACCGGATGGCGGATATCACATTGCCAAATCCTTATGGATTAGATAAGATAAATCGTGATAATGTCTCAATCGTATCATTTATGACTTTCTAAACTTCCTTTTCAACGTTATCTACTTTTCTTTTGACATGGAGCATAACTTCTAGTCGATTGGACTTGTCTTACAGCTACTGCGAGAAACAGAAATGAAATTCTAATAAGGCTTCTTGCAATTGCATGAAAAATCTCGTGTATTGTATGCTTATGTCTTAATTGACACACTTGTCTTTAGGCTTCCGTCATTTACACACTAGAGTTAATATATATTTTAATTCTCCTTAAGCTATCTTCAATATTTGATTCCCTTTCGAATTTAACGATTGAAAATGTCAGTCGCTGTAGGACTTTTGACCGATCACGACAGTCGGCATTCTGTGCGTTACAAACTAGTTTAATAATATATCGGATTAATTGAAAGTAAACTGCTCACGAAATTCTTTTATCAGACACTATTTTTAGACTCCAGTATCTATAGAACACAAATCGTACAGACATTAAACATACGGAATTTTTATTAATGTATTAACTACATTAAAATAATTCCGCATTTCAAATTTTCGACGTAATCTTTAGGTACATAACTATCTAGGAGCTTTGTATTAATGACAATAATTTAAAGGACGATCATAAAATAGTCTTTCTGGAAGCGAAGTTTTTCTAAGTAGATAAATGTTCGTAAGCCACACTATATGAACTTCACCTTCACTTCACCCTTTCCGCAATAAAAAAACACGAGAAAGGTTAAGAACTCGTTAAAACATTACACGTATTACCTGTCACTACGGGACATCTATCAATTCATGCGTTTTACCGCAAACAGTGCGGGGTTAATACAAACATGACACGAGTGGGGATTACTTTCAAAATGTATCAACTTTCCTGTCCAAACGACAGACTAGTTGATATGCTGTTACATTTTTGTCTCACAGCTAACACATGAACGAGTTGTCGACTATCGTTTTCAATAGATCTATATCTTTAAAGAAAGAGCCGCTAAACAAATTTGAATAACCTCTTTAACTAGTTTTAAAGAAAGTCTTAGATGCATCTCAAAACTTAAGTCAAAGTTACTTATTACTTGTTGTTCTGCTTGTTGAAACTGGAATAAAAATAAATAATATTTCGACCAATATAGATAAAATAAAGGAAACAAACATGAATGATATACAAAACGAAGCAAGCTATCAAAGGACATAAACAAATGCAAAAAGTAATATAGGATATGGATAAAGAATAAGGTTCCTTCCTAAAATCCACCACTTTTCGTGCTACATCACATTACAACTAAATGGATAAATTTGCTGTAACAAACCCTCAAAATTAAAACATAGTAACGCTACACATTTCAAACCTACATCAGAAATAGATCTATTAATGGTGTTTCCACAACAAAATAAATAATGAATAGTATCACATAAATAAGGAATAAAGTATAAAAGAAGTTAAATGTAAACCTCCCGGTCCATTCAAGTCCAAACCCATTAATAGTTAATGCCTTTTTACACGATGAGAAGTAGTGGGTCTATTTATTTGGGCAAAGAGCCATGAACAAATTTATTCAAATAGCAAAGGAAATGGAAGCAATATATTTGGAAATAGCTTAAGAGTATTCATAAAATGTGTTTCTCTTTGATTTTCTCATTTCCCTTCCTTCCTAACACGCCTATGTGATATAACAGATAAAATAACGATTATGTCGTAGATGGGCTATAAGTTCACAATCTCATACAAGTAAACATCAAAATCAAAATATTTTATTCAAAATCTTCTCTACTTTTCTCTACA
This sequence comes from Urbanus proteus proteus, assembly GCA_018251915.1. Classification (NCBI taxonomy): domain Eukaryota; kingdom Metazoa; phylum Arthropoda; class Insecta; order Lepidoptera; family Hesperiidae; genus Urbanus; species Urbanus proteus. The sequence goes on from DWPV01006605.1 coordinate 9,364, forward strand.
GAATTATTTTTGACAGTCCATAACTCCTTGCAAAGTATATCGTTTATAACAAAGCAGCGACAAACTTTATACAACACATCTTTCCGTTGACTAGAAATATCATTCCATTGATTTGAAATATCATTAACGATATTATATTTAGCTAATATAACAATAACTTCGTCAGCTACTTCATCAGACCACACATTTTTATCGTTCAATAATTTTATAATCGTAATCAGCGTTTGTTTTACCTAATCTTTTTTTATTTAGAGATAATTGTAAATATTTTCCCTTAAAACTAACATAGTTCAGGATTTCGCGATGATTCCTGTCCCTTAGATAGCCAATCCTCAACTCGACCCATATGTTAGTTAAAAGTGCCCGTCCAAAATTCAGTTTGCGTAGTGACAAAACTTTCACATGTAAGTATGTAAATTCACGCAGTTTCCTTCGCAATAATGAAACCGTCTCCAGAAATAGATTGTGTACAATCGTGTAAATCAGAGAAGCGTAGGCAACGTTTAGAAGTTCGCGACATTATTGAGAAACCGCCGCAAAGTAACATATCTTCAAACGTAATATCGTCTTCAAGTGACTTAGGAGTATTCTAATCTTGATAAATGAGAATTTATTATTGACTGAGAGATACATATAAATTATTATTTGTTTGTGGGTTTGGTATTAAAACTATTTCTACTGCAACATTGTATCTTTGATACCCATTTTATTCATTTGCAGAGATTCATAGATGAATTTATATTCCTTTATTGATTTGTACACAAGTATCAGAGCAGTCAAGTAAGTTAACGTTATTAACAGTCAAACACAAAATATTAAACAAACTCGAGGCTAACACGGCGTTAGAATAGCCGCAAACTTTACCACTTAAGAGTGAAATTACAAGACGCTGTACTTGTATATGTACTCCAGACATTTCTTTATACGTACGTTTTTTTCATCTTATAGGTAGCTTATATTGTAACGTAAACATTGTTCTATTCATTGAAGTATATGTTAATGCTTCAGTACTATGCCTAATGCTTATATCATTATCTACTTTCGTCACAAACGCACCTGTCTAGTCCCTCCGATTTATTATTGAATAGGATATTTCATTCTATACAATCACTTAATCTACCATTTCCCATTTACGTCCAATTCGCGTCCCAACACAAAGACATCGAAGTATTCCAGGAAAGTCCTGCACCCTTAGATATGGAAGAATGGAAAGCCGGATTTGGTACGGATGAGAGTGTCCTTTCGGAACCGTATCGGGAGTGTACCATCCGCCGCTTCAAAACATCCGACAGACTTAACGACCCCATTGAGTGTCGCTCGTTCTGCTGTGACGTCACCCGGTCTGATATGAAAATGTTTGTCTCGTACGTATTTAAGATGTTGATTAATTGGCATTGTTACTGTTAGGTTAATTTTATTCCCAGATTTTAAAATCATTAGCTGTTCCTGCGATTACATTTAAATGGACTTTTTACATATTTAGTGCTATTAACTGCTAACGGAGAGACAGTCTGTCAGATACACAAACGTTTTATTTCGTAGCTCTTGCCGTCTTTATTACTTTAAAAAAGGACATTCTTACAAATTAATGCAATCGTTAACCGTTCATACAATTTAAGAATAGGACGATTTTGAAACTTAAAAAATATAGTTTATCCAGGTTGAAGACCAGGCTAAGTCATATTTAATTTATACCGCATAAAATGGTAATAAATAAGTGAGTACATAACATATAGAAATAATTACTAATGATAAATGGTATACGTAAAGATGGTGAAGTTTATCGTGACCGAATTTCCTCTACCAAAATTCGCAGATTAAGTGATGGTCTATCCATAAGTAGACCTTGGCATACAAATGGCTTAATAAAGCTGGGCTATTTGTTAAGCCCAAAACTCTTAATTGATAATTCGATTGCACCCAAATCACCCAAACGAAGCGGAGACGAACCGCTGGTCCGAGGTAATTCAGTTAAATTACTTGCGAAATAGCTCTTGACCCGTGGGCAGCACTAAAGTTGTTATAGCGA
>DWPV01006606.1:0-11391 GCA_018251915.1 Urbanus proteus proteus
GACCAAGAACGGAAATTTAAACTCATCATTCAAATTCCGCCTCGCTGGGAATCGAACCCAGGACCCTCGGATTAGCGCTCCGGTGTGTTAACCATTGCGCCATACAGGTCGTCAAAATTAATACTTACAATAACACAATAATTTGCCGCAACCCTTTTTATGTCCCACTGCTTGGGTCTTCTCCCACAACTGAGAGAGGCTTGGAACGTACTCCTCCACACTGCTCCAATGCATGGTGTAGGGATACGGGTTAGTGGCAAACCCATGTCGAATGATTTCAAACCGCTCATCACATTGCCAAAAGGCAACCTTTTGCTTAATTTTATTTCAGTACCATCATTGATTTCTGGCAAACAGCGTTATGGCGTTAATACTAATAATACCAGCCAGTAAACCGCGATTAAAATGTAACAATTTACGTTTTTTAAATCAGTTACCTTAGATCAACAATACTACTGTATTATTGTTGGTATTGTTGATCGAAGTCAGTTACTGAAAAAAGTCACATTAGTGACTTAGTGATAATAGAAAGCAATGTGTTACATTTTTATCAGTTTCAATCTTGCAGTTAAACGCGTTCGATTAATCGCAGTCCGTGCTAAGCCTTAAAAATACAGTAGATCGATATAGACCTACCAATATTTCACACCATATAAGCTATGATTTTTTTTTATATTTTAATAGGCTTACGTTTGGCTGCTATCTTACCTGATGTTAAGTAAGATGCAGCCTAGGATGGAGCATGTTTGCCTAAAAAGACCTATTCACCCTTGACTTGAATAATTCCAGATTATATGTATCGCTAAACACCGAAGGCAGAAATGAGTTCCACTCCTGGGCGGTTCGTATTGCTCGCTTTGATGATTTGTCACGGAAGAAAGATGGTGGGATTCGGATGTTTTGAAATTGTACATATTGTTGAACTACTTCTAATTAACTTGCGATTATTTTTTATATTCAATATATTACCCTATTTTCTTATTTTCTTTTTAACTATATTACGTATAGAATTGTTTATATACTATTCAGCTTTATATTTTACATATGTGATACAATAAACAATAATATAGAAAGTGTAATAACGATGCTTCGCCTAAACTTAATTAATAAACGTGCATAGCTTACAGACAGCTTTTGTATTTTGGGTTAATTAAATAAGTACGTGTTTGTAGCTCTACTGTATTCCTACAATCACGTTAAAGTTAGTTTTGTTTTAGATTTAGTGTAGTTGCCTTTATTTGTGTAACCATTTAGATTTATGGATGTAAATAAAATTAAAATATGTTGTATAAAATGTATTTATTTTATCTATACAAGTAAATAAAATTAATGTTTTTTTTGTTATCTATACAAATAAATAAAATTGAAATGTCTGTTTGTGATTTCAAAATTACATCTTTTTCTCAATGATATGAAAGTATACACGATACCTATAACAAAAATGCAATTAAAAAATTGTGTCTGTCTGTCTATCTGTCTCTTTGCCTGTTTCGTTGAGGTAATAATCTAAACTGCTAGACCAATTTTGATGAGATTTCCACTGGAAGATAGCTGAAGGTCTTAGGCGTAACGCGCTCCACGCGCATGGGGGCCCCTCGCGGGAGAGCGGAATTTCAGTTATTTTTAACTATGTATTCCATTTTTACTTTTAAAACGCGGGTAAAACTGCGAGGATCAGCTAGTATTTAATACACTTACACATAAGATTTGAGAACGAATTACTCACGTCACGTTCCCGTATGTCACGGAGCCAAGGCTGCTGGCTAACCACAAGGAACATGTCAGATGTTAACCACTTCTCTCTGGATAGCGGACCCGGCAGCACTCCTGACGCACTTTGTGTGCCTGACAGCCTCTAAGTCTATTGTATACATGTAGTACTTACATAATTATTCCTTAATGTGGAACAATCTTACCTCTTAAACAACATAGCGTCACAGAATAAATAAACAACGTCTATAATGTATATTTTCGTAATATTAATTACAGAAGTAGCTAACAGTGCGTCCATCTAATGGTAAACTGTAATCAACCCCAAATAAGATCATAGTCCTATAGTCATGAGTACATACATTGACTACATATGCCTTGCTACTTCTGAGAACTAAGTGGGAACGCCTCGGATAAGTATATCTCCCTTATAACACTCCTCAAACCAGGATACTGTAGCGCTAAAGGCTCCTATTTATTAGGAACTAGGTTTCACCCGCGTTATAAAGTAAAAAATAATACATAATTATTTAAACATAAATGTCATCCTGCTCTCCTGGGAGACGCGCGCATGGTCGTGGAGCGCGCGCTAATGGATTTTGGATGTAGCCTACATTACGCCTTAGACCTTCAGCTATCTTCCAGTGAGAGTCCCGTCAAAATCGGTCCAGCCGTTTAGAACATTACTTCAGCCGAAAAGACAGACATATTTTTTTAATTGCATTTTCGTTATTAGTAGCGTGTATACTTTCATTTGCATTGATTAAAAATATGTTATTTTGAAATCATATACAGACACTTCAATTTTATTTATTTGCATAGATCACCTTTACTTTAAAAGTGAAAAAAAACTTGTAAAATATTAGAAAATTCATGGAATAAATGGCATCCCTGTGGGCCGAGCACGTCCCACGCGGCTTATCGCCTGTCAGCGCGCAACACGTAATGACGTTTACCCGATGTATTGAATTTGTTCAACTTTGCTGTGCAACAAAATGTAGCGTACAGGAAGAATTAAGTAAAATTACTTGCAACTTGCTCAATATTTACGATTTTTGACCATTTATGACACGTTTTATGTAAACTTTGTTTGCTTTTTAAATATATTACTTACCAATGACCTACGAGACTAAAAGTCTAAACAGATTAAGCCATAACAAATGAGTGTTGGACCGTAACCGTACTTACCGTTTGCGTGTAAATAAATATCGTTATCTTCGGGAACTTCTTGCTTTCCAAACCCAGCATTTGATACCTCAATCAGCTTCTACTCTTAAAACCACCTGGAAACTGTTTTATTCCTATGTGTAATATTTAAAAATATTTTTTTTATTTATTAAGTGAATTGTTTGTTTCCCAAATCTCTACTTATAAAAAAATGTAACGGGTCGATGTCTATACATTGAAGATATCAAAAAAAAAATTACAAAGGGAGATTTGTTAGTGCAACAGAAACCAAAAAACATTTTTTTTTTATTTTAGTCTGTCTGTATATATGTTTTTACTCGCATTACTCAAAAACCACAGCATAGAATTGAATGCATTTTTCACCGATATATTGCTAGAAGTCTTACTAAAAATTTAGGCCTGTCTATATTATTCCATTTAAATTTTATGTTAAATGAAAATAATATAAGTTAAGTAATGCAAATTTCCTGGCTTGTAAGTGGCAGGCTGAGGCTCTACGGAAATCAATCACGAGTCGTAAGCCGCCAGCTTATCTCGTGACGGCGCGATCCTGTAATGATGTTTGCGCTGCGCTGAGGATTGGGACGTTCACTCCAACTTTAAATTTTAATATGATTTACTCTACCGGGTTTATTCCTATGGAAAAATCTTGAACCTTATAGAAAATTTCAACAGTCAAACGAACGATGTGTTAAATAAGCATCCTATAAAAAAACAAGTGACTGTTTGAACGACAAAATTGAGTGATGTGGAGTAGCTTCAGCTCTAAATGTTTCAATTACGTGTTAATATTATACACGGAACTTTTTAAATAAAATATGTGTAGTGGATTTTTTTCTTGTAGGCATACATTTTCATAATGAAATATTTTGCAAAGTAATAGCAAATTATTATCATTCAAAAATAATTCTGTAAAAGAAACGTAAAAATCCAGCCTTGTATCTGCCAGGCGGAGGTTCTACGGAAATCAATCATGGGCCGTAAGCCGCCAGCTTATCTCGTGACGGCGCGATCCTGTAATGATGTTTGCGCTGCGCTGAGGATTGGGATGTTCGGCTTAACCACTCTGATTTTAATATGTTTTATTCTACCGGATTTATTACTGCTGGGAAATGTATTTTATGACTCGGACTTGCCGTGGTGATGTTAGTTTTTTGAAATGTATTTTTTTATCATGGAATACACGAAATACCTTCCAATGCGTGTATTTTCACAACCACTACTATACTACGCATTACTATGGCACACACTCGTACATCTTCTATAACTCCTATCATAAGGCTTTAAGCTTTAAATGTCTTATTGAACTCTTAAAGAACTCCTTAAAAGACCAAGAAGGTTAAAACTAATAATATTTAATTATTATTTTGTAGTGTGGAGCTAAGCTGTATTAACATTTATAAGTTAGTGTAACGCCATGTAAGAGTAAGTATTAATAAAGATATTGATCGAGCAACACGCCTTTTAATACTGAAAAACCGGCGACATCTCTACAATTTATAATATTGAGTCCGCTTTGAAATCGTCAGAAATCATCTTAATTAATGAAAGCTGTTTGAACACTATTTTAAGTTGGCAAATATTATTAACTACTAAAGAAACACATTTCCAAAATTTAAGACCAAAATCCAGCAGAAATCCTATCAAAGTACCTGCCGATAGGGACTCGTAATTTACAGATCGCTAATTTGATGTTTGCTTCAGATATCGAATCTGGTAATTACGACTCAACTTTGCTCTTCAAAGTGATAAATGTCAGCTACCGTTTGACTCAAAGTGTAAAAACCTAATCAACATCTCCGAATGCTATATCAGGATCGCTATACTTTAGTAAGCATATTTACAAAGATAATTAATTAATATTGCTCAAAAAACTAAGGACACCGTTTTAAATATCTGTAGTACCAAGGTAAAGTGAAATTCAATGTAATATTCTACTTTGCCTTATTTTTTATAACAATTGAACTACGTATAACGTACCTATGACGCCACCCATGGACATCTACAGATGACCCAATACTACCCAAGGTTGGCCACCACCTTCAGACTAGAACACAGCGGCGGTACAGTTCTGCATGCTACAGGTAAAGATGCTGTGTTTGCAGACAAACCGCGAAGTGTTACCCTCGTCTGTATGTGTGTTTAACAATTATACCACTTTCGTGTATCCTTGGAATATTAAGTAGAAACCTGCTATAATTGAACGGTCCGAAATTACAATATACGGCAGCAATTGACGAGGCGTTGACGGAGTAACTAGGTGAAAGCTATTAACAACTCGATTCGTGTTAATAAATAATTAATGTTACTGTAACATGTGACTATGATCGATCTAGAACCGAAAATTGTTACATTATACGTAATATTTAGCAGGGCTAATGTATTCCATATGTTTTTTAACCGACTTCAAAAAGGAGGAGGTTCTCGATTCGGCTGTAGTTATTTTTTGTTATTCAGTCCACACTTCAATCTTCTTCACAGCAAGATCACTACATCAAAATATTTTGCGACAACTCAATTATGGAAAATCTCACCCCCATCTCACCTTTGACGACCCCTGTGGCGGAGCGGTCACCATACTGGTCTGGCAGATATCTGAATAATGAATTTAGATTTCTGTTCTGGGTCTGGGTGATTGTGTATTTGTCTTTGTGTGTCCATGGCACCCACGACACAAGAGAAAATCCTGCAGAGGGGCTATGAATGTAGAAAGTGTCTCACTTACTTACCGATCGATAGATATATTTCGTAATCTATGTTGTTAATTTTATTTCTTTTTACAGGTTACCTTTTAATCACAAATATAGTAAAATATATTATTGGCATTATACGTAGAGATAATGTACAATAATTGAATCGAGAGCAAGCTCCATAAATAATCTTTCAGTAACATAAAGCATTTATATGAAAATAAATGTGAAAAAGACTTCCTGCCGTTCAGCCTCTCTCCAATCACAGAATGATTGACTAAATTTAATCGGTATTGAAATGAGTTTCGACGACGTATCGGGAACGATAAAATGTCAAGGTTTTTGGTGTAATCGGTTATTTGAAACGTTTGTATGAATAAATTAAATTGAAAAAATATATGATAACACTATATAAAGAAGGTTGTTCTTTACTTTCTTTTTTTGCTGCTGTTTTATAGATTTAGGTATTGTTGTTCATATTACAAATAGACGTAATTTTATGTAATTAATACATATTTCATTGATATTTTAATACTTATCCGAGGCGTTCTAACTTAGTCCTCAGCAATACATCTGTGGCCTCAGGTTGGACTGTGATCTTATCGGGGGTTGATTACAGATGTCCATGGGCGGCACTGGCCACTTACCATCAGGTGAACTGCATGCTCCTCTGCTACTTCTATCAAATAACAATAAAACTCTGCAAGTAAATAAAACTTATTTAGTGATGAGTAAAGAAATGATACAGTAAATACAAAATACATTTTTATATTAAGGTAAAGACGTATAGAGAGAGTATCTTAGAGAAAACTATTCACGAGATGCTCCACGTAGAATCTTTAATATAATATTTTTCGATATCCATTCTACAATCTTGCGGAGTAAACTGGCTATCTTGCAACTCAAACTAACATAAAAGGGTGGGTTGTGTTGTGTGGCGGAGGGAACTCTGTGGGCCCTCGCAAAGGTCGCGTCTCGAGGGTGGCCGTTACCCCAACCGCGGTCGGAACTAACGACTAATTTCAACCTAAAATGGAACTTATTTCGAAAGTTTTGATGTAAGTTTATACACATTTATATAGCCTAGACTTCATTTTGTTAACTTAGATCTCACATTTTTTTAAATAATTTAGTTTTAAGTAAAAATAATGTTTGGTTTAATCATAGGTATACAATATCTTAGCATTTTTAATCTGACAAAGTATCCAATATTCCGATTTCATAGCAATCATAGACGAACTAAAAGTAATAAATACCTCATAAAAATATTATTTTTATAAGTTAAACCAACTCTCCCTGAGTTTGGTTACTTTTCACGTGAAAAGAGAAATTTCCTCATCGTGTGAACAAAAGAGTATTTTCGACGTTCACAAAGTCACCCTTGGAGAGCGGTACCCGGAGCGCACAGCTCGTTTGAACGAACGAGAACAGAGTCACTCGCGACTGACAGTTACGAGTCACGGTCACAAGAAATATGCGAAACACAGTTGCTTTGCTTGCAAAAGATAGCTTTGTTACTTTTTGCTTTATCTTAAAACAGACGATTTCAGAGCCGACGCGTTTGAGACACGCCGATTGTGAAATGCCGCCTCAATGTCAACCATCCGTCAACCCTTCAGCTCCACATGGACACAGAACTCCCTATAAATATACCTACTCTTAATCAATTGTCCATTAAAGCAAAATCTAAATTTAGATATTTGCTTTGTATTCTTCATTATTTTCAACAAGCACAAGGGGAACATAGTATAGTATATAAGTATAGAAAATGTTTGCTTAACTTGTACAATTATGTAATTACTCGAAAAGGAAACAATTGCATACATAATTAGAAGATAAATTCGATGCTATAAAGTCCTATTGTGTACCTTTAGAAATAAAGGCATAGAAGTGGTTGTAACGAGCAATCATAGCGAAATATACGTTTATGTGTGAACAAAGAGGCTTTACAAAGTTTTACTGGTGTCCGGAGAGCGCTCGCACCAAATAAACGGACTTCGTTTGAATGGAGCTGAAAAAGCATAGCAGTCTGGTGACACTACAACCTTGGAATATTGTGGATATAGATTTTTAATAAATAATACATGCATTTTACGCTGACCTTTCATGGTCAATATGAACGTGGTGGTACTAGTGATATATCGGGCGTTTTATAGATTTACATACTTATTAAATATGCACGCAGTCCATCCAATGAAGCTATAATTATACTACACTGTAAGACACGCGTGCTTGCATAGCAGTGACTAACCGCTACCCACGGATATATGTATTAAATCATCCATCCACCCATCTAAAGGAGTTTTACCTGATGTCAACGAAAAATACTTTATATTCCTGTGGTAAAATTACTGCATTTAATTTGTCATTAAATACTCATTAAAGTAAACCATAAGAAAGAAGCAAATGAATAAGAAAACCAAAACTCCATGTCATGCTTCTTTTTATAAAATTAAAATCAAAATCAAAAATATTTTATTCAAATTAGGTTCTTTACAAGAATTCTTTTTTTTTTACGTCAATGATATTATTTTTTCTCTACCACCAATTTGGAAGGTGTTTAGTTATGCGGTGTGTATAGAAGCGGCGCGAGAAACTCCATAATACACATCTTTTAAAAAAAAGGTTTCAATTACACCGTTATCTTACTCTAAGAACATATGGAGATGGAGCTACATCTAACCATAATTTTTATCGGTCATATGTAGATAAGATTCTATGTTTTTCATTCCTTACTTCCCATACGGTCTTTTATTTATTTATTTATTTATTTATTTAATCTTTGTGTACCATTACAAACAATGTAAGTAATAATATAATAACAATGTCTTTCATTCAATATGTCCTGCAGATAATAAAATTATAGATGGTAAACCTAGGCTAACGGCGGCGAGCGCACATCGCCGGCGGAGGGAGGAACCGGCTAAATCACTCCGCCCGCTTCGCCCCCGACTCCGGCAGCGCTGAATTCAGTTTTAACTTCGCTTCTAGTTATTTTTGCCGACGCTCCAGCTACACTTTATTTCAGCACCAATCTAGTTTTGCTTCCGATATAAGTGTACCAATCCAGTTCAAAGTATGGTTTGTTCTGAAATTGCATACGAGTAACTGTACGAAAACGTGGTATTGTTTTAGTTGTTGTTACGTAAAACTAAATGATATTTAACTAAGTGATTTGGTACAAATTAAACAAAATTATACGTATGGTATAATTTTGTTTAATTTATTATATCATTATTTTATTTTATTATTATTTATTATATCATAGTCAGCCCAGAATCAATACTTAAGAAATTAAAAATATTTATAGCAATTCAAGATTTAATATGAAGAAAAGTTTACTTTGACAAAATATGTTTATAAAACCCTATAAACCTTCGAAAGACCTTCTTTCCACTTTCTTAACGTTATGCAATGACCATGACTCACGCTTTACTAGTCTTTCGACCCACGTAAAAGAAACGAGCAACTACAAAAACAATACAAAACAACCATCCCATCCCTCATAAAAAAAGAAACCGTTCCATCAATCGGCCGTCTTGGAGAAACAAACGCAGTACAAATCGACAGCTCCACTGGCACCATTAATAACCAACGCATGCGACCACTTCATTACTGACGAGATAATTGCTCCACATGTTTCCAAAATCGTAGTTTTTTTAAATTTGGATCATTAGCTTAACATTAAATCAATAATATTAAGATACCTTTGTTCTGGAAAACAACAATTTATTTAGGTACCCATAAGAAAAAACAACTACGCAGTAACTCTTGCAAGTGGAAGTTTATGCATTAACATAAAAAAATGCAAAACAAAATTTACGTGTCTCAATGACTGGCAAGCACTGACGTTAAGTATGCTAAGCTGATCATACTGGTAGTCGCCTCAATTCGCCCACGTGCCACTTCCTGTTATCTCTTTGTTTCATGTAAAAAAAGAATCGTTCCTTCAACAGCCCATCTTAAAGTAACCAACGCAGATCGACAGCTCCACTGGCGCCATTAATAACGAACGCATGCGACCACTTCATTACCGACGAGGTAATTGCTCCACGTGTTTCCGGAGCTGACGGCTAATGGAAAACTAATTACTGACTGCTCTACCACGCTTGAAATACACCTGTTTATTGCTATTGATTTTTAATAGAGACTACAGAAGATGTCTTCGTTGTCTACCCGACGCTTAAAGAAAATTTATGAAATAATCAATTTTGTTACAAACATCTTTCTTAAATAAAATTGAAGTGTCTGTTTGTGATTTCAGAAAAACAATTCTTTACTCAATGCATATGTAAGTATACACGATACCTGTAACGATAATGCAATTGAAAATATTATTGTCTATCTGTCTGTCTGTTAGGCTGAGGTAATCTTCTCAACGGCTGAACCGATTTTGATGGGACTTTCACTGGAAGATACACAATACAATACACTTTATTGGTACACCAAAAAGCAAAAACAGAAAAAAAACAGAAAAAAGCAAAAAATATAGTTGTAGGTTTATGGCGTAACATAGGCTACCTACTTTAATTTTGAGAGAAAAGCATTAGCGCACGCGCCACGCGCATGCGGACCCCCTCGCGGAACTGCCGGGTATTACTATGTTTAGATAATATATGTATTCCTTTTTACTTTCTTAACGCGGGTGAAACCGCGGGGATCAGCTTGTAAATAATACAAGGGAAGCAACATAACAAGTATACATTCGAGCATCTTATCGCACTAAATGTAAATTTGTGCCACATAACTCTGTCATGTAGGTCACCAAAATCGACCCGAAAGTTTACAACTGCCATTTGAAATTATGACTCTATACTCTTAGTCACTCTTTATTCAGGACAACGGTGTACCTGTGTGTGTGGAAGGACACACTCCAGTTTCACTGACTTAAAAAATAACTTAAAACGCTTTGTACACTCATAGCCCCAGAGTAGGATTTTCTCCCGTGTCGTGGGTGCCATGAACACACATATATACGAATACACAAACACTTAGACCTAGAACGGAAATCTAAATTCATCATTTAGATGTCTGTCTGGTCGGGAATCGAACCCGGGACCCATTGCGCGTCAGACCGGTACAGTAACTGTTCCGCCACACGGATTGTCACTGACTCAGTAAACCCCTACTGTTTCTGACAGTAAGCAAGGTTTCATACTTCTGAATATTAATACACCGGACTAGTAACAGCACTTGAATTTCATTGCTAATAATGATAAATTTTAAGCTAAATTGGTAGCATTGATTACCAATGATAAAAATGAAAAATACTTTAAAATTATTCAAACTTTTATTCTTTACTGAATATTCCCTTTTTATCAATCCTCTAATAATTTATTTTTAGCAGAGTAATACAAATGCTCCCCAGTTTTTACGTTGAGGTATAAATCACAGTAACTAAACTACACCGAAACGGTAACCAAATAAACGCCCAGAAACCCGTACTAAATGCAAATTTGTACTACATAACCACGTCATGTTGGTGACCAAAACCGACCCGAGCGTTACGACCACAGAGTTGTTATACTTAGAGAAGGGAAGCCAGCGTAAAATGTGTCCATCGAAATAAAAAGAAAGCAAAGAAGGCTACCTAATCTAATCCTAATTATCAAAATCAAAATCAAAAATATTTTATTCAAAGATTCTTTACAAGAATTCTTTTTGAACGTCAATAATATTGTTTTTCCACTACCACCACTTCGGAAGGTATTTAGTTATGGAGAAAAAGCATCAGCAGCAGATACAATAAATGCGAATGTCCGTTTATTTGTTTGTTTGTAACGCCTTCACGCTTTAACTACTC
>DWPV01006607.1:0-11391 GCA_018251915.1 Urbanus proteus proteus
ATTTAAGATTGGTTATTATAAATGTGGCGTTTGTTTTATAAATTGTTGTTTTGATGCACAATGTAAGCTGCATAATCCCGTAATTTGGAAGAACGTCGGGAATTTTATGGACTTTTTCGCGTCATTAACTAGAGCCCGCTGATATTGTCGGTTAGATGACAAAACAAATATTCCCGACGTCGTACCTGACTCCCGTTAATACACCTGTACCGAAAGCTACGACGGTGGCTTGCGTATAATACTTTCTGAATTTGAGATTAGTTTAGTAGTTATAATTACGACGTTCGTTTTGTATACTTTTGATTTAATACAATAATGTTACGTCCATAATCCCGAGTTTTGGAACAATGCTGGGAATTTCGCGGAATTTTCCGCGTCATTAACTAGAGCGCGTCGAAAGCATCGGTGAGATTGCAAAACAAACCTTTTCGGCTTCGTACCCGACTCCCGTTAATACACCTGTTCTGGAGATTACGTCGAAGACTTGCGTATAATCTTTTAATCAATACTTTGTGAATTTGAGATTGGTAGTCATAGTCATGGCGTTTCCTTTAAACATCGTATTTTTGATGCATAATGTTGGCTGCATAATAATGTTCCGAGTTTGGAACAACGTTGGGAATTTCGTGGAAGTTTTCGCGTCATTAACGAGAGACCGCTGAAAACGTCGGTTAGATAACAAAACAAACCTTGCCGGCTTCATACCTGACTCCTTTAAACACCTGTTCCGGAAGCTATAACGGCTTGCCTATAATATTTTAATCAATACTTTCTGAATTATATTTTGGTAGTTTTAATAACTCCGTTGGTTTTGTATACTTTGATGCTGAAATTGCGAAAGTTGTATTTACAATTATTGGGTTAGATAGAATTTTAGTTTCAGTTTACTCGGAAAGTTTCGATTATTGTAGGCATTTAGTATACAACTAAAGTTAATATAAAAAAGATTTAAAATTATAAAGTTCTCACTAACATTTTGGTAGTGAATAATTTACATAGTGCACAGTTTACAGTCTAGTTAAGGTATATTGGAATAATAGTAACAGTGGATTAGAACTTTTTAAAATAACTTGTTTGATTTATTTTTTATGTTTCTCCCCTACGTATCTCATTTGATACAGAATCAGAAGACAGAGTTAATAATAATCAACACACAAGGTACGCTCTGTGTGAAGATGTTCGTTATTGTATAAAACGAGAAAACTTTAATGTCTGAAAAGTCTGAAAAATCCCTTGTCTCCGAACAAATTTCCGCAAACATTACGATCGGTTCCGAGCGTTGGCCCTGTAAATTAAGTTACTGTACCTGGAATAAACTTACATTTTGCGCTTTGACCTAGATAACCGAATTGTTCTCTTTAAACCACTTCGTAGAACCAATAGTTTTGTATTGGCACATGAAGCAACTGGCAAACTGTCCGCCGAATTAAATGATCACTGCATCACATATATAAAATAATCCAATTTATTCAAAACAGAACACTACAACAAAAGACTACAATACACTTTGATTGACTGAGATTGTACAAATGATTGAAACCTACATTGTTTGATTTGATTGATTCAAGATCGCGATATTATGATACATTTCTCCGTTATCAGATGAAACGTCAATTTCTGAATAATTTCGGTACGAAACTCACTTCGCATTTTTTACATTATTTTTTGTACGTTAAAACAAAAATCATGTTTTACGGAAAAATCTTTGTTCCGCAATTACTTGGTAATAATCATACGGCATATTCAATGGCAGGGTTCTAAGAAGTAATAGATGAATAACCTGACCAATTATATGAAATTATATAGCGTGGTGCTATTCACCAGTAATAGCATTCTTTCAGGTCATTCTTTCAAAGAATTTGCATTTAACTAGCAAAGAATTCTTGTTTTAACTCCTTTCTTAACCCGTGTTCTGTAGGTTTCATTCGATCGCATGCTAATAAGATCCCCAGTGAGCTTGGTTTACTGAGAAAATATATTTCACCATTCTTCTTCGAATCGACTTGGAGTTTTCTTTGAAAATATAAAGGAAAAGCCGTTATGAGTAACTGAGGTTAATTGGATGGTAATATATCCAAGTCCCGTGGGTGTTTCGAGTCCATTATGAATACAGGTACTGTAATTTGATAGGTTTAACATGTTCGGAATTATATTCGCTGGCAGTTGTGGTTTGCGGCGGATATTGTATCCGACAATATACCTTAATCAACATTATACGTGGCCTATAGCCATTTGTTGATAATGGCTGGGTGATTAAAATGGCTCATGTTTTGACTTACTGCGCCCACGACTTTAACTTTACTTATGGTTCGAAGGGTAACTGAGTGTTTCTATAATAAGGACTACGTGTAGGCGTTTAAGAAGTACCTAATCTATGTGCCGTCATTTTACTAACTTTAGAAATGTGTGGGATATACTTCATGATAGAACAAAAATAAAAGCTTTATTAAATAGAATTACATTGATAATTATAAAACTATATATAACTATGTACAATAAAAAGTGAACAATAATAGATTTTGTCTACGTTAGAAATGGATGAAAATGCCCCAAGTATCATATAGAATACGGTAGGTAATAATGGAAATGGAATAATTATCTAAATCAATATTTGACATAAGAAGGTTTATTACTCGTATACATATCATTGTAGGTTCTATGAAACTCTTAGTTACCTAAAACATGCACGGGAGAAATTATTTATTGGAGCGAACATAAACTCACCTTACTCTCACTTTACATAAGATTTATGACAAAGTTTTGAGCGCGGCTGAGAAAGTCGGAGTTGACATTTTGTGACATTGGGCTAAATATCTCGATTAAGCGCAATCTATGGTTATTTACTCAATATCAGTTTAAGATCGTGTTACCGATTGCATAGAGATACTATACTTATAGTAGGAGATCAATAGACCTGTCAGTTTTTTTTTTTATAATTGAAGTAGCAAACGAGCATGCAGTCCACATGATCTTAAGTTGCCTCTGCCGCCCGTGGACATGTGTAATTAACTCCAGATAAGTTCAAGGTCCTAACCGAGATAGACCACAGATGCGTTGCTAGCATGCCAGTAGCATTTTTAATTTTTAATTGCCTTATAAAAAATGCAACATCAGGATATCGTACAATCCTGCAATATTTTTTTGAATAAATCAGTTTGCAAACCAAATTGTAAACGGAAGCTTTACAACTCGACATTGATGGTGTTAATTGATTTCGTTGTTCGATATCCGATATGGCGTCGTAGTGATTCCAGATTGAATTGTCAATTTGGCGATTGCGAGGGTGCATTTACATTTATTGTTCATGTTAATGCAGCCTGTTGTGGCCAAATTGCCAATTCAGTTTCAATAGGGCGCGTTATAATGGGTATGATGGAGATCCAAGGGACAGGCGTCAGCGCACCATCTGTCGTTAACTGACTTGTGTTCTTATCAAGAGCAAGACAACTATATTAACAATGGTACGACTTGCGTATTGTGCCTTCACTTAAACGTTTTGTCGCAACTATTATGAGTATTTATCGACGCATAAGGTTATATTCTGTTAAATGTGCACAGCAGACTAAACATATGTAATTGTGTGATATTAAATTTTAAGCAAAACTGACCTATTTCATAATAGTGTCAATTTTGTTACCTTAATGCAGAGCATGTGAATAAGTGCTTTGTATTCGTACATAATGGCGCGGGGATGCGCTAACGGCGACCCTTCAGTAAGTCTTTTCTCTCATGCCCCTACCTAATGGAATTTGTTTCTGGCGGTCACAAGTGGATAGAATGGACACTAAATTGCGCTTGCACTGCAAAGTATTATTGAGTAAGCTGCTATCTGCGCTGGATGTTTCATTTTGTGACTTCGAGAATAACATAACGTATTCTTTATAACATATTCGCCATAATTCGACGCGTATCTGGATTTACTTATGATCATAAGATTCTAACTTACGATACAGTTTAGGAAGAGTTTAAAGAAGCACGCAAGATAAATATCGATGCATTTCTATTGAGATTTTAAAATGTTTCCCTACGCGCAGTGCGCTCACCATGGCTTTTTCGAATAAAAATATCACCTAATCTAAACTAAATCACTACTAACTAACTAAAAATAAACACTAACTAAAAAAATAAAACATTACCTAATCTCAACTTCAAAATTTGTCGTATTTTGAGAATACGTCCACGCTAGCAAAATAAAAGGATAACATATCCGAAGCAAAGCTGACCTGTCCGCTAATAGCGCTTATTTTGCTACATTGACGCCGCAAACGTGACGGAGCGCACAATGCCGCACACAATGACGCCGGCGCCTCTGATTTATACCCGTTTCTTTTATGCGCTACGTAATAGGGTTTCGCGTTGGTCACAAGTTCACGTAAATGACACTGCCGGTCGGCAATGCGGAGGATTCTTAGAAAATTCGTTCGGAAATTGTGCATTTGTTACTGTGTAACGGAAAAAGGTACTTATAGGATTTATTTTGGGATTCTTTTTGAATAGTTTGGAATTTAAAGCTTGTATTTGTTGTATATTGATTTACCCGCTGTACCTGCACCCGCACGGATGGTACCTGATGATGATGATGGCACCTGAGGAATGCGTGACGGTAGAGAAACTTACGGTTTTGTGGCCAATCCATAATGGATGTTTAAATCCGTCTTAAAGGACCTTGGACGGGCTTTATTGAAGGTTATCTAATGATAACAACAGGGACCGAGAGAAAGGCAGGTAGGCCTAGCGATTTATCAAATTAGTTCCCGACCAAAGTTGCTTATTTTGGTAGATTGGTTATTATGAATACTACATACTTAGGCTCGAACACAAGTCAATATTTTTTTGATAAGAAAGATTTTTTATCTAACAGTTACATTTAACTCAAGGCTATCTACTAATATGATGACGCTTCTCGTCTCTTTCAGACTAACATATTTTACTCCGGCCATCTATTGTGTACTTATCTTTGTTTTGGAAAACCTATGTTATTTACAGTACGTCATATTTGGTCGTTGTCAGATAACATTAGATTCGCAAAGTTGACCTGTTCGGTAATGCTTATTGCGCTGCCACAAACGTGGCGCACAATAACGGCGCGGTAATGGCCGCCTCTTGATTTATACTCATTCCTTTATGCGCCGCGTAATGGCTTTCTTTATAGAATGTTTCGTTTATGGCGGTCACAAGTTGACACGAACTGATTTTGTTTAGCTACGGGCTTAATGGACGTTGGAATCTTTGTGTGTGACGGCGATGTCGTTGTATTATTTGTAATAGTGTTGTTTGTGGAGGTGTTTTAAAATAATGAGGTAGAAAAGAAGCTAAAAAAGATAACATGGGTACCTATTGATTACTCAATGATGTCATCAAGTCATTACTACTGACGCTATAATTATCGCACTGATTCGTACCTACCCATGGGTCTCCTCTCATAGTAGAAAGGATTGTCTTACCTCCAGACCACCGAGCTGGTTCAGTGTATTAATAGACTTCACACACCTTTGAACTTTTTAGACTTGTCAGTTTTTTAGTGTTTTTATTACTAAGAGAAATTAAAGACAATAAATTAAATAATGACATGAAATATAACCCTTTCATTTTATATGTAGTATGAAGAAATATTGGAATAATCCAAATGAATACAAATATTGCTGCAATGAAAACCTTATTATTACTTCTAAATTATTTATCGTTTAAATTATATAAACATTCCGCTCTCAGCTTTATTAATCAACGTTGAAACGGAGGCAATGGAACGCGACAAGTAGGATCCGACAGCCGTGCGCCATCTTGATCGTAAACAAACGACTTATCTGTTAAGGTACAAACGAGTACTATTAAATTAATTAAAATTATTTTATTACTTGATAGTAATATAGTATTTGATATTACAAAGTGGAAAATTTCAAGAGAACGATAATAATTTTAATAAATGTTGGAATAAGCAATAATTTTGAAGTCTGTGCTCGTATTAGGTATTCGTTGTGTACCTAAATAATATACATATATCAACTTAAACAAAATTTATTTATGGTGTTTATTAGGTAGGTACATTGTGTTTTAGTGATGACAGTTACATGTTTTATTAAAAAGTTTTTTTTTATTTGCAGGTAAGCAAGCCGTTTATGTGTAGGTACTTCAGTAGGGTAAGTGTTTAAGTTCTTCGTGGTGTAAGTTTTTGACCTCCATTACAATATTCCTGTTATTATAATTCCTGTGTGGTTACGACAGCTCAGCCCTCATCTGATAGTGGTATATTACATCTTATAGAATTGCTGTCATACACACTCATTTAGGTAAGGAGCAAGCTTAACTAGTTTACGCTCTAGCGGACAATTCGAAAGAAAAATAAAACTTAAATCATAGGTCGCCAAGATACTCAAAACATTAGCTTTGTATTACTTGTAATAGTTTATGAGGTTTACTAGATCCTCAAGGACTATTGTCACTACGTAGGAGCTAACAAGTGCGGTGTGTAATGCCTATTGTACTTCTCACCCATATGTAGAGACCAACCTCGTTCAAATAAGGAGTTTATTTGTCTATTATCTCATGCTATGTAAAATTGCACAGGCGTGCGAGTAGACATAATATTCCTGAACTATATCCTACTACATATTTATTTTTGCAACTTACAACGATTTACCAGCTTACTAAAAAGCTTGTCAAAAAATCCTTTGTAGTTAAAAAAATACTAAAGTAACTACCAATAACAATAAGTAGGTACATATTGTTTTATTGTATCGCCTTAACTCCGATTTACATTTGAAGGAGTCGATCATTCGAAAATAGCAATTTGTTGTGTCGCTTCGTGTTTACTCCGTCTCAATATTTAGTCAATTGGAAACGTATTTAACGCCTTTCGGATTACATTTTCATCGCGACAAGCCGTTGTATTGTTTGAAAAATATGTCTAGAGTTATTGAATATTGTTTTAAAAATTGGGGTTGATTCTTCTAAGGGTGACTTTTCCCCAGTGCATTGGGTTTATACAATGGTCGTAAGCTATAAATATTGCTACTATACGAGATTATAAATATACATAAGTACATGAAAAAAATAAGAAAACGCCGAAAAATATGAGCGATTATTACCAACATATGAGTTATTAATCACTACATAGTATAAAACAAAGTCGCTTTTTTTGTCCCTGTGTATCTTAAATCTTTAAAACTACGCAACGGATTTTGATACGGTTTTTTAATAGATAGAGTGATTGAAGAGTAAGGTTTATATGTAATTTGTTGCGTGCGAAGCCGCGGGCAAAGCTAGTTTTTAATAATTGATAAATAATATAATTTATAGATTAGTTTTCTCAGCATCTAGAGGTATTATAACTTATTTTGAGGTGATATAATATTTTTTGTATGAAATATGGGTAAGAAAAGAGTAGGATCAGTAAAATCTTTATCAGTACGCCATGAAAGTCGTAAAGTGTGTCACACAACCGTGTCGTAAAGTGAGTGTGCCTACATGATTTTATAATAGGTATGCAAGGTTTTCCCTCTACTCTGTCTGTATGTACTGAATAATCTTCGTTTTATTTTATTTATATAGTAAACATGTATAAACTTACATGTTATTGATTATATTTGTTGTATAAATTTTGTTAAAAAAGATGGAACATACTTCGTCTTAGTTTAGGAGTGGCCGTAAATGTCTGCGACACGGTTTTTAATTTACAGTTGTTTACGAATGTTGAGTATGATAATATGTTAATTGTTCAATAAAAAATCTTAGTTCTTCATACATATATTAAAGCGAAGGTTCCTCAGATTTTTATATATGATTGAGATAGTAATCGACTACCTGATGACCTGTGATTGAGGTAGCAATCGACTTGATTACATTACCTGATGGTAACTGGCCACTGCCGCCCATGGACTTCTATAAATAATCAACCCTAGATGTAGACAATATTATGTAGTATAATTTTGTATCACAATCTGTAGTTACGAAATCACAGGGACGGTTAGTACGATAGAAAGTCAAAGTGATATTCTAGAGATTAAATCTTCAATTTTACGCAGAATACGGACGTTCCAAGAATTCGCCTATCCATTATAACTTCAATTCTGGAAACAGGCTTCCTCAAAAAGGAATTCCGCTGTAGTCACTGCGCGTGTAGTGATCGCAGTAGAGGAATAACTCCACAGGAAAACGTAGCTGCCATCTCCTTGATTAAACTTTTAGTCTCTTTATATTACGTCTACGGAAATACGAGTATGTAGGTATTTATTCTTGGTTGGTACTCAAAAAGGGGATGATCTCAAACTTCCATGGGTAATGACCATTTTCCATCGCTGAATTGTATTCTGGTATGCTATTTCATTGTTATAAAAATACCTAACTCGCGTCTAAATACTAGGCATCAGTCGACATAAGTGCTCACAGACAAACATTTTAACAGATTGCTTTTATGTAAAACATTCTACGTAATATTGTGATAGGTTATGCCTGTTTATATATGGCTTTATATATACATCCTTGCGGAGGGCCTGAAGCGGTAGTTAATAACGATTTATGGAGCCCTTTTGTTTCACGTCCTTATCTCCAGCGTGTGCTGTTCACGGTTGATTTATTGCATGGTGTCAGGCCAATGGAAAGAACGCGATGCCTCTTACCAAGCTTCAAAGGGCTGTCTGGGTTCATAATCAGTTACATACTACGTGACATGATACTTGATAAACGAGATTTGATAGGTATTATTGACAAAATGCATAAATTTTAGGAATTAAATTTTTAAATTGATCAAATCAATTTACAATTTCTGCCGGGAAAATTCAACCATCGATATAGGTACATCGATATACTAAATAGGTAGTAGCGTGAAGCAGGTTGCATTTAGGGAGATGATATTAAAATAACTAGAATAAAAACATAATATAGGTACTCCGTCTTTATCACATTTATATGATCATTTATGGAGATCAGTTGTATTCTATTGTGGTCGATTTCCAGGATTTTACATTCACTTGAAAACGTTACTGTCTCCAACTCTAACTAAGGCCATGGACTTATTGGAGCATATTAATGTCGCGTTATTAGATTTGCATATGCTTGGGAGATTTCAGCTGAATCTGATATCGGAAGCGAGTTAAATCAATTACCTTGTGGACATCAGAGTGATATGAATTTATGTAACGTACTCACTGTGCATATGAAAGTTTATCGTTTTTTGAGCTGACAGGGTTTAATTGGCGATTGATTGGTAAAGCTATCACTAATCCGCTTGTAGCACAGAGGTTTGGGGTTTAAACTCTGGTGTAATGATATGAAAATTTTGACTCGGGCCTAGGTGACTATGTTAGCCACTATATTATTTAGTACTACTATATCCACCACATATATTTAGTTTTTTTGATCTGACTAAACTCTGCACTAAAATTAATCTTGTATATTATGTAGGTACATATTTGCCTTACCGCATCCATCACACTAAATCTAGCAAACAATAAGGTAGAAAAGATCCAAACTCAATTGTGTACAATAAAACTAAAGAAAAAGTTTTACGTATAAAATATTCTATCAAAGTTCAAACGAACTACCAAATCTTTATAAGCTCGCAAAGATGATAGTGAATTCGAAACAAACTTACCTTCGACTAAATCTGTATAAAGTAAGTTCAGTAAGTTCAAAAAGAAACTAATTTTTCTCGTCATACATCTGATTCTTGATTTTTGTTTAAAGTACTAAAGTTTTGATACAACATTATTCTTTTGAGGATTTATTTCAAAATAATATTTTACATAGAAACTTATAAGGCGAGACAATTCATTTTTAAAAGAAAGGCAAGCGAAATCACGCTTATTATATTATCCATTAATAATGTATCTAATATATTTATTTTCATACGTTGTAGAGAAATGAACAATAATAAAATTAATGTAATCAATATTGTGTCATAAATTAAGCCCTGATTAAAACCATGACGAAAGCTTCCCTTCATGGTATTAAAGCTTAAATTTCAAAGGCTTGTTTAATAATAAAACACTAATTATAGGGATACTAGCAATCATATGTATGCATAACATATATTCTGTTATAATAAATATATACATGATGATCGTAAAAAATCGCATTAATTTAGAGTGAATTTTGAATGAACCCAATACATGTAAAGCAAAATTTGTAAATTGAGAATCTGTACAATAAAATTGCACCTGAATCTGTAATATGAATTAAGGTCTACAATTTTAACAAGTTTTATATATTTTCAGAAGGTAACCTGAGGTTCTTGCCCTCAAAGTGACTCAAAGTTATTTACTAGAAATCCATCGCAATCCTTACAAGAGCAGGTGCTTATCGGTATAATCTTCTGAAGCCGCGAGAAATACCGATATTATCACTTTATTTCGCTGGTATTATCTGTAGCTAAATCCAGATCCCAGATTCTGAAATGGATTCTGAATAATAAGCAAGTAATATGTTTCTTCTTGACGAAGCAATTACTGCGTTCAAATTATTTATTGAAGAGTATTAATTCTCTAATTTTGTAAAGTAATAGAGATTATGTGCAGGTATTTTATCGTGATCGTAATGGTGCAAATGGTGGTAGATGTTATAAAAATAGAGGCAAATTTCTTTTTTATTTAGATAATTATGCTTTCATATTTCAAATATATCAAAGATGACGTTTTTTCTTTTCTCCTGGGTCGTGGGTGCTATGGACACACAAAGACGAATACACAAACACCAAAATTTAGAACAAAAATCTAAACTCATAATTCAGATATGTGTGGCCGGGAAACGAACCCGGGACCCACTGCGCGTCAGACCGGTATGGTAACCGCTCCGCCACGCGGGTCGTCGAAAGATGTTATAATACTATCCACTTTCATAATTCGTGTAGGCCAATAGTAGGCGTGTATCAATAATAGTATTCATATGATTTGAAGAGCAAATATATTGATGAACAACAAATATTGATTGTGAGTACTGAGAGGTACCACAATTTTCTTCTACTTATAAAAGAAAAGAATAGGCTTTCATACATATTTGAATCAAGAATCATGTTTATGTATGATCAATCAAGTATGAGGTAACGCATACTAATTTATTATTCCAACAATAAAATGGCGAAGGTTATGAGAAACGTTTTTAATATCCCCAGCTTTTAATAACGTTGTTGTACTCAATGACATGTAAGCCTTTCATATAAAGTTGTTTTGTCAAACGAATATTGCGAGATAACATATAGTTGGATATTGCGGTCTGGTGTGTCTGTGCTAATGAAAAGGCAACTATTCATGTAAGTCTTTTTTTTTATAACATTTGAGTAGCAAACGAGCTTGCAGTCCACCTGATGGTAAGTGGCCACTGGCGCCCATGGACATTTGTAATCAACCCCACATATGATCACGGTCATACCTGGGGTTAACCACAGATGCGTTGCTACCC
>DWPV01006608.1:0-11391 GCA_018251915.1 Urbanus proteus proteus
CATATAAAAATATGGAATAGAATTTAGAAATCGATTTGAATAGAATCTAGAAACAGATTTATGAAAATAAATGTAGGCACCACACAACACTACTTCCGTGGGCAACATGACCTAAGCAAATTGTGTGGACAGTAGTTTCCGAAACATTTCCTAGAAACATTGATGTGATGTTTCAGAAACTATGTATCCGAAGCAGTGTTGCTCAGTGAATATATGGTTAAACCATTATAGCCCCGTTTAAATAATCAAAGCATGATTCAAAGAAAGATATCCGAGGTAAAGGAATTTTAATGATTGTAATTTTATTTATGAACAGACATTTGAGTTAATTTTAACTATGCCGTACATGGAACATGCTGCTTAGTGGACATATCAATATATCATGGATATAAACATTGAATAAGAAATGTGTAAAACAAAGTCACAAACAAGAATGAATTCAACATTTATTGAAACATAATAAAAATCTTACCAAAATATTTATAATAATCACTAGAAGCTACACAGTTATGCTACAATTCATACGGTAGGTGCAGATTTTTGAAGTGTAGGATCAGGAAACTTGAGAGTTTACAACTTCTAAGTGCATGTAGAATATTAGCTTATTTGAAATTACCCTAATTATGCACATGGTCAGTTGTTGGCATGATCTCCAAACAGACAGTTCCACAACGAATTCTCTCAATCGTCCACTTGCTTGACGCTTAATTAGTGATGTGTAAGCACTACAATGTTAATGAACAGGAAAAGAAACAATTTACCTTCAGCTGTAAGTTCGCGTTCCTCCTTGCCGTTGGTGCCATTTTCCTCGGAGTTGGTAACCCTGGCCACCGGCTTCTTGTTTCTATTGCTGGCCTGCTCCTTCTTCTTCTGCTGCGCTCGTTTCTTCGCGTCCGACGGCATTGTGCTGCTAGTAACCTAAGATGAATAAACAAATCCATCAAATAGACACACGTGAATGGTGCAGCGGTTCTTCGAAACGTCCATTATTTTATAATCCCAACTTAATTCATAAACACTTCACGTTGTCCGAGTATTACTTTGAAACGTTTTCCTCCGATAATAATTACCTCCGGCCGATCTTTCCACGACCTATGAGAGTATTTCAATTAGAATTAATATTTTTATACATTACTTTGTACCTATAAAGTTTTATACGACGATAGCGAGTCGACTGCGTCTACACGTGCTGCTATGAAAAGAATAAAGAAAGACAAGTTAAAAAAGACCATGGATGGTCTGTGCTCATTCACTAAATGACATTTATGACATCGTCTTTCAAAGACGAAAATTTTCCACAGTTGCTATTTTAACCAATCAAATTTTCGAAACATTCTGCATGGAACGTTTGCTATTGGTGTTTAGTAATATCGAGCAGCATTGATGATATGGTAACCCTATATTGACGTAGATAAGTAAAACCTAAATGACAGACAAATTTTCAACGTAGAACTGAAAATTTAAGCTAAAACAACGAATGACTTATGTGAACCATACTTAAATATTTAATATTAGCTACAGGTAATTAGCCAATGTAGGTATTTACATTTATGATGAAATTACTCAGAAATTACGGAACGTTAATTTGATCGCAGCTTTAAATGAACTCTATAAAAAATTTAGAACGTCATCAATGACTCAATGTCATTTCATTGACGCACCTTTGACGTCGTTGTCATGTCAATGTCTATAATAGAGTTATTATACTTAAAGTAAGAGAGACATAAGCAGGCCCGTCACGTCAGCGCGAGCGTCTTATAGGTAGTTATCTTTATCTAATCACTTTATTAGACTAGGTAACTTTATTTGCTTTCTCTTCCTTATGAACACATTTTAGGCTGGCTCCGCTCTCTAAGTATAACAACTCTATGGACCATGGTCTATTTATAAAGGAATAAACTTTATAGGTATTTTCATGTGTGTAAAATATATTTCCGAATGAAATAGACATGTCATTCCTCCAAAATTGACGGAGTCAAATTCACTTTTGACTGAATTTTTTTTTATATTTAAATGGCCATGGATTCAAGTTCATTATAGCCATTTTTCATTTATATTCTTTATTTCTTATTTGTATATATAGCTTTGATTAGAGTATATAATCAAAGGGTCTAAACCATGTTTTTGATTAAATAACTTCAAGAGTCTTAGGGGTCAATAGCCGCAGCGAGCTAGCGAGCGACTGAGTGAGTTGGTATGCAAGGGGCCCAACTGAGTGAGGCACAACCACAGAAAAAAGAAAGAGGATAGAATGGGCATATATGAGTAAGGTAAGGTAAGGTTGGGACACCTTATCTAGGTATACTATCTTTTATTGTTGCCTATATTTATGCTTAGGAAAGAAAACATAATATGGATTTGAAGAAGATCGACTTTATTCATAAAAGTTATTAACAAACAATACTTGATTAAATGAATTATTCAACAAAACATTTTACTTACATACCCACTTGCAATATTATGAACACAATCTAAGAAATATATCAGTGGATAAACGGTAGTATACAAAATTTTCGTATGCATTCTTTTGTACAATAATTTCAATAGAAAGTCGAATATTAAGTAACAAATTGACTATTAATAAACCAATTAACAAGTTTGCAATACAAAATATCTAAGTACCTGCTTATCTAGTAAAGTCATACATAATAGTCGAATTCGTTATACAAGCACCCAAAGACAATCAATGAGAAACTACTAAGATAATGTATTTAAATAATCGGTAATTTTCCTAGTGATATTTTAAAAGATTAGAAAATTTACTACAAATATATCAATATAATTGTTAACATTGAGTACCTATAAGTAACGTAACCTTATGATTAATGTATTGCTTTACTAATGATTAACAATTGCACTTTAATTATGAGCCACATAACGCGGGCACTAAATTATTATCTGGGACGGGATATTGAAAGATAGGTATGTATGTAAATTCTGTTTTACAATACGAGAATAGTTAACATTTCAGTAAATACGTATATTGCTGGCTTATATTGCAAATTATACTACCTATTTATTATTACCGAAATCTTGTAACCACACAAAACTATAGCGTACAGGACTCTAGCAAAACTATTGATTAGCTAAGCATAAATGACACAATTTGTTAGCTATCTACGTGTATACATAATTATAGACTTCCAAATTAAAAAAATGCCAGAGATTTTGTGTAATAATTTAAACTCCGCATGGGCTAACAAGCTACTGAACTCCTATATGGACTAACTCTAGCAATATTTTCAATTTGAAATTCCATACTCTAATCTTAATCTAATATTGCCTACATATTCTCAACCTTTGTTTCAACATTAGGTATAACGTTCTGAACATGTAAAATTTTAAAAATAATTTATTATCGTCAATAATAACGATTACTGTGTAATATAGAGAGGCATTATGTCCATATTATATTCTGCGAACTTTAAATATTATCTACGTTTTATTTAAGCTATTATTATTATCGACTATTTGTATCTATTGAACATATAGGCACAAAATAGTTTGTCGTTGAAGAAATACTTCTTACGATTTCCAGATAGAATATATTAATCACTTCTTGAATCCAGGTACTTATGTCTTAAGAGTAAGCCGAACTTATATTAGTAAATACCGGCGAAGTATATGTTTACTTCGAATAATTTGAACACACAACAGATGTGGTTTTTCTTTTTAATAATTCTTTAGCGAAATAATTACGCGAAATATTCCAGTTAAGTTAAACATTTTAAATATAAATACGGCATTACCCTTTTCGTAGAAGATAAGAGAAAATTTAACAAGTTCGTAGAGTGAAGGTGATAGAAATATGATATAAGCGTTTGACCTAGAGAGAGATCCAAGATTGTCACTAACAATTTATATTATGTAATATTTTTGTTGAAGAATATAACTTCTAATTACTATAATTTTGAAATCGAAAAAGGCAGTTAAGAAGATAATTACTTAGCTTTAATTTACAATAATACTGGACTGATTTTTAGATTGAAAAGTGGAGTTTTAAGACTTGAACATTATTCTACATATTATAGTATATATTATTTTATTGTGCGATATATGGTTTCGGTTGATTCATAATGACTGACACGATAAAACATTTAAAAAATTACATGCTTTTCAATAGCTATTTTAATGATAATAATAACTACTATAAATATTTGTCATATAATAAAATTACAAGCAATTTAAAATACTATTTCTCGCGATTACTTGTCATGTATATGAATATTACAATTAAGTTTTAAGGCTTCGACGGCACTATATGGTGATTCATTTCTATGAAGTCTATTCGAACAAACAGAACGACCGTTTCTTGTGTTAAAAATTCTAATAGCAAAGTGTATTGGAGCGAATTGCTATTTATTTAACACAACACTGAATTAAATGGAATGCTACATTTAAAAACTCAGTATATTTTTTACTTTTGATACATGCGTTTTAATAGTTATTATGAGAAATCCTAGTTGAACAAAACCGGTTAACCCAATTTTGGAAAACCGCCTCGTCCATTTGATTCTAAAAAAAAATTATGTAACCATCTGCCTAAAGTTTAAACAGGTCACAATCCAGCACGCGTTTTGTAAGGTTTTATTTTGTGACTTATGTTAATATACCACGGTTTCGTTATTAAATGGTAGATAAGAAAATGAAATGATAGATTCTCAGTAAAGGTGGACGCTTAATGTCTTTAATTAATAGTTATTTTCTAGTTATTAGTCATAGAATATTACATATTTCAGTATCGCTAATTGTATTTTAGCGGATATTAATTTATATTTTTAGGCCTACCAACATCAAATTTGCGGCAAATATTTTCGCTTCGGTATGTTTCCGTTTGTTCGAATCGGACTAGTCAACTTCGTAATAAGAACACATTTGTTGGAAAATAGGCACTAAATACGGTGAAATCGCTGTTGTCCTCTGCTTGGCTTGTAAAGTTTTTAAAATAACTGCGTGTTAACCTCTGCTGTTATTTCTTCTACTAAGTCGTCAAGGTCGTTCAATGCACCTTAACACAAGTGAAGTACTTAACATACAAGATTTACTGAAAGCACTGAATACTTGTCTATTAAATGCACCGTAAAACCAATAACAGTACCGTTCATCATCAATAGTGTGCACTATTGATAACATGTACATTCCATTCTTTACAACGTGAAGTATAACCCTTTGAGATTCAGAATCAGTTAAGTACATTTCAGGGTTATGCTTACATGCTCTATGTGAAACAAGGCTTTTGTGATATCGTAGCATGTATAAGTTACTATCCTATTATTGTGAGGAATAATAAAGCTATTTATTTAAAGATTATTGAATAATTGTAACTTAAATTCACAAATGCTAAGATTATCTCACTTAAACTTACAGAATCTAATATATATCAATCATTCCATCACAGACTATGTGTGTTGCCATTATTTGTTTTCTTATGTTTGACATGGGGTTTTGGGCATTACCTAGATTTTATAAGCAGACAGACAGCAACAATGTAAATAAATAATAATATTGACATTTATTATAATAGCTTAACTCCAGTTTTGTACTATAAAGCCTAGCAATAAAATAGTGCTTGCCGCACTGCATCAGAGTAGTCTATCACTAAGTTTGTGTTAATTATCGCATATTACACGCTGTCCGCAAAATCGCACGCCATACATCCCGTGTGAGATGAAAACAGGTCAGCACAACCTTCAGGAAAACTGAACATAAAGTAGCAATGCGGAGACTGTTTCGGATCCAAGCACTCTCAACGTCGATGAGGGCAAAAATTTGACGTCAATTGTTAATACACGCAAAATATTACAGGCACATGCGTTGCGACTTAACTATACAAAACAATTTTGGAAAAACTAAGCAAGTATATCTCACGATGACGACTCTTCAGTTAACTTAAAAATCTAATGTGCTAGCAATTTCAACCCACATTCGTACCAGCAAATGTTGACAGTTGTCGAATCAACCAATTTTGACTAAGACAAAAGACAATAATATCCAAAGTTCCATCTACAATTACCAACTTCCCTAAATCAGTCACAAAATTTAAATGTACTTTATTTAATCTAGTACACATAACTAAATTGTTTATCAAGTTTCGAGGCGGTGTCGTACCTTACATATATTATGAGTTCAACGAATTCAATTATTTTACTATTAATCTTTTGTTTCTTAATTGGATGGAAGGCTCCACCAGTCGTCTATCAACGTTACATTTAATTTTCATTTATCTGTCAGTTTTCACAAAAAGTTTTCTTACTTTAACATCATTTTCACAGCTACTCAATTCTTTGCTAAAACTATTTCACTTATTTTCATAGATTCAAATTTTGTAACTTTCGGTATAATCACAGACCGTGCACAAGTGCGTGGTGTTCTTGCTTTTCTCACATTTTGGCATAAGATAATTATTTATTTCCTAAAAACAATATATAGTTAAAAAATCCCCTTACGTATACGCTTCTCCCAACAACATAACGTGGGTAAAACTCAGCTGTGACAAAAATAGTCTAAAAACTGCAGTGTAATTAAAATAATACTAGTAA
Organism: Urbanus proteus proteus; assembly: GCA_018251915.1. Taxonomy (NCBI): domain Eukaryota; kingdom Metazoa; phylum Arthropoda; class Insecta; order Lepidoptera; family Hesperiidae; genus Urbanus; species Urbanus proteus. The sequence continues at coordinate 6,540 of DWPV01006608.1, forward strand.
GCAATAGGAAATAAAATAAAATAAATAAATAAAAAATTGCATAATTTATTGTAATCACAGATGTTCCACGCGGCGCACTATTCAACAGCGGCCGGCGGTCAACACGGATTCACACCTGACGATTTACCAGCAAACCGAGCATACCGATTAACTCGCCCCCTCGCCGCGACGGGGGGTTCAGCGTAAAATATGGAATTAAATAAATAATAACAATAAACTTAAATAACACGAGAGCTATGTACAACAAATGCAAAATTTGCTAGTATTCTTAAAATAGAATGTGATGAGAGGGTTAAGGTCGGTACGGGGGAATGTTCACGTCATGTTGACGCCGAGTGAGCGGCTGGCGTACTCGTAGACCACGTAGGAGATTGAGACGGCGGGGATGACCTTGATGAAGTTGGGCGTGATGCCGCGGTACAGCCCCCTGATGCCCTCCCGCTGCACGATCTCCCGGAACGCCCCCCGCATCGTGCCCTCTGCGCCCTTCGCTGCTTTCTCTGAAAAAACAAACAATGTTTTGTGTTATTTAACCTGATGGGATAGATTTAATGTCCATTCTTTTTTAAGAGTTGAAGTAGCGAACGACTATAGAGTCCACTCTAGAGCGGACTCTATGGTCCACTCTAGAGTGGTCTCTATGGGTGAACCTGACAGTAAGTGATCACTGCCACCCATGAACATCCATAATCAGCTTTAATATGAATAAAATGACGTGGAAAGTCTCTACTTATTTTTTAAAAAGTTGTAGTAACGAGCATACTACCGCCTGATAGTACGTGGTCACTTTCGCTCTATTTTCTATCTAGTCTAACCCAGATAAGATTAAGTCATACTTAAAGTCGATGAAAAATCTTAACTGCCCCTGGACAAGTTAGAACGCCCTTAGCAATTTTTAGGTTAAGTATCATAGATAACTTGCTAACCAAGAAACTTTCTTGCCTGACCGATTACATTATTATATTCATAAAAATACGAATACTTTACTCAATGATACAATTCACGTGACGAAACAATGGCGATTATATTAATAGACGTGTGCGTAACGAGTGCGTGACGGCATCTTGTACGTACTCTACATACAGATTTATTTATGGTGGGGGATAATAAAAACTTTCACTTGCGTTTTTACTTCCTCCTAAAGTGTCTATGTAGTATAATATGTCGAAATCGAGAGAAGTAGAGTTATAGAACCACTTATTTTGGAAATGGAAAGTGCTAGAGTTTACTTAATATAGAAATGGATAATATTTAAGACTCTCCATTTGTCACTATCGTTTTGAAGATGAAATAGTAGAGCCGTGTATTTAGGATATAGGCATTGGTAGAGTCACTCACTCACCACGTTTTAAAAGGGAATGTAGAGTTGACCTCAATAATAGAACGTCAATGTTTTTCGTGGAACCTTCATAATTAACCTACATAACTCCGTAAACTAAGTGGTCATTAGTCACTCTATTGTTGTCTAATTTTTAAAATAAAATGATGTAATTATGTATAATCTCACCTTGCGCCTGCAATCTTGTTCTGACGAGGGCAAGCGGGTAGGAGCAGACTTGTCCGAGCGTGCACGACGTGCTCCCGCAAGCCAACAACAGCAGCATGCCGGGCTGCTCGTTATTAGCTTGATATCGGTTTATGTACTTTTTCTTTAGGGTCTCGTACACCGCCAGGTCGATGCCCGCGTACGGTACGATCCCCAGGATGTTTGGAATGTATCCCTTGTAGAAGCATTTCAGTCCCTCTCTCGCATATATTTTCTTTGCGGCGTCTACGATGCCATTATATTGCCCTGTTTTTCTTAAAGCTAATCTTGTCTTTAGCACCTCTAGTGGGTAGATCACAGTTTGACTGATCGCTCCGGCAGTAGCACCGGCCATGAACCGTTCGTGTATTTCTAAGGGGTGGTTCTTCTTTTCTCCCTTTATTAGGCGTTTAACTTGTTCGTATGCCGCAAATTTGAGCGCCGATTCTGGTGCTATTTTGATGACATTTATTCCGTTACCCCGCCACAGACCGGTTATACCACCTTCACTAATCATTTTCGCTAAGCATTTAGCCATATTTTCTCTGGTAGGATTTACCTGAAACGGGTAACGTTAACTTCAGCAATAAATTATGAAACATCGATAATGGGATATAATAAATGAGTTATGTTGAAGAGATTGAACTGACCTGTAAGAATACTTTGAGCCTGTCGAGGGGTGCAGTACAAGTCCGACTGACAGCGCCGGCGATGCCGCCAGCCAGCAAGTGCCGCCACCACTTTCCCGTTTGAAGTTCACTCTGTGTGAAGTCATCGGGAACATTCATATCCTCACCGATGTCCAGATACTGAAAAGATGAAATCACCACCTTTAATAAAACATCAGTGACATGATAAGCGAAGGCCGTTAGTTTTTAGTAGATGTTGTAACCGCCGTACATAAAACAATACAAAGCATGAAAACATAATACTGTTACTATATACAAAAATATTGATTATAATTTGATGACGGTATTACACTGTCCCACAAAAGTGGCCTTCTTCTTCATCGCAACCGGGTTCTTTTCCTTTTCCATTTCCTTTCCATATCCTGGCATGTAATCGTAAGTGTTCAGCCTGCCGTAAGAATAAACCTTGTATACATCATAACTATGTAAAAGTTTAATTATATACAAATAAACCTTTAAAAACAGCGACATATTTCAGCACTGACTAAGAATACAATCAATCGATACCGTTACGTTGAGAAATTGACATTGAATCCTATTATCCCAATTCATTGTGATGATAGCAATGAAATAGTCCCAGTACATCATGTCCGTGTTAAAAAATTTGTATAAACAAAAAATTTAATAAGGAACTGTGCCGTTGTACTCATTGTTACTAGAACTTCCCTACATAAAAGGAACTCTGTGCTTCCGTATTCCGAACAAGAAAACGGCACAGAACACTTCGATTGACATTTTTACATGATAAAGTCTCGTGACATGATAAACTGTCATTTGATATTTTGACGTAACATATCAGTGGTTTATTTCTTTATTTTTCTAAAGAGATCGTATAACATAAAAATGCGTAACGCCTAAGCCTTGCTGTGGCATAAAATATATCGTAGAAACGCATTCTCCTATTTTCGTCATTTTGGTGACTGTATTAGTTTAAGTTCTACATATACCTAAGTATATTTTGCGTGATCATATGAATGATAGCCGTCAAGTCAAGTAAGAGATGCAATATCGCTCGGTGATCTTACTTGTTATAATTAAATTACTATTATTAAACCTTCTCTCTTCAAAACTCTCGATAGAATTTGGCAACTACCTCTACCAATTTAAACTAGAACAACGAGAATTTACCAAATATGGCACACCTGGTGAAAGAGGAACTTATACAAAAGCTGCATTTTATATTAAATTATTTTTTGAAATAAAGTAACTAATTTCAATGTGAAGAGAATGTATAAGCATTCGTATGGAGTTTCGCACTAAACGCTTGCCAGTGTCCATAGCAACTTCGCGACCTTGTTTACGCAGTAGAAGCTCTTTATTACCTAATTCACCGAAGTGCAAAAATAGGAAAACGATAGGAAAACTGTTAAGTTAATATTAGCTTAATTTCTTGTGAATTTATGACTATCAGTCGATCTAGCGAGTCGGAAAGTAAGCCGGAAATAGTAACTGTACCGTCATTTCCTGTATCAGTTATTTATTGAATAAGGTCTAATTGTTCTAGACTTAACTCGATACAGACTTTCATTATTACTTGATCCATTTCCTATAGGATTTCCTGCCTGCCTTTACGAGTATAAGAGATATATTAAGTTTTCATTAAATAAGTTATCTGCTTAACACTATAATTAAACAAATTTTATTGAATTTTATGAATATTTCGGCTACAACTCTTTTACGTCTTATGTCCGGGTTTCTTCCTCCAGTTATTGATAAGTCCATAACTGGAGGAAGAAAGCCTAAATATAATCGATACTGATTATTAATTTATGCATTTAAATAACTCTGTGCACTAATTTCAGATTACCGTTTGTTTTAATATATCATATGCCCTGTTTAGTAAAAGGGGTTATTGAATATTTTTATTAAAAAAGTTCTATAAACAAGCATGGCCTGCTATCACGTAACGTCATGTTGTTTTTTCGTGTTCTCAGATTTTTTTATTTGATACCAATATGAGAGAGAAGCGAAGGAGAAGATAAAGATAAACGAAGTAAAAAGTTATTAAATAAATTAACTAGAGAGCTTGTAATAAAGACATTCAAGTATAGCTGATAACTACAAAGTAGGTATGAAACGTGCTATAGCGCATTATTGGTAACCATTATAAACATTATCACGCTGATATTACACGCAGGCCTTAGTAACTAGTAATTAGTCTATTAATTATGACTTCAGCTCGTATAAAATTCTATTTCACGCTAGCGGAAAATAATACAATTAATTTGCGTCGAAGATGTCTTTAATTATATTTTATTAAGAGTTATGGAGTTTTACTACTGTTATTGCTCTTCTGCCTAGTAGAATCCACTCAATTATTTTCTACGATTTTAATGAAATTTTATCTGGAGATAGATTAAACCATGAGAAATACCCTAAGATAAACGTTTATAAATGAGACGTAATGAACAAGAGTACGTTTATATATGTAGTTTGAATGATGAAAATTAAACAAACGCAGGAGATCCTGCGACCACAAACTAGTTGCGCATCAATCTTCAATATTATCCTGACAAATAAAGGCTTTTATTTCAAGGCCTTTGGAGTATAAACATCATTTTCCTGCCAAGATAAAATTGAGAATGACAGTTAGATGGTAGATATAATATATTGTATCTAAAAACAAATATTCTAAATC
>DWPV01006609.1:0-11390 GCA_018251915.1 Urbanus proteus proteus
GAGAATCTGAAGGCAAAATGTAACCAAAAATTAATTAAATGTAATAAGCATTAGTTATAAAGTTACTATTTACAATTTACATAAGTTGAATTCTAGAATCTCGGTCCTTTGAGCCAGACAATATAAGAGTCCATAATTTCCAATATTACAATATAAAATAATTTGTAGTAATTTGTAATATTATAACATTCTGTATGTGTAGACTTTAAGCAGACTGTAGAAGCCACATTATGTATTTGCCGTGTCGGTGTTGAATAGCAGGACATCTCCTGTGACATCCGTAGGAAGCACAAAACGATGAAGATGGGGAGCAGTATCTTCCAATCCCTAACACACTACCGTGACTATTTGCACCTTTAAGCGCTTATGAATGGAATATGGTGTACACCGCTATAGTTTCAATAAACTTAAGTCTAAGATCAAGTATAGTAAAAAGTATAGTATAGTCAAACCTTACCATATTGTCATGGTCTATTTTCCTTTGCTGGAGTTTCCTGTGAACGGCGGCAGGGGGCACCCGCTTGGCGGGCGGATCCCTCGGTGGTATTGAAGACTTTTTGCTATTCCGCGCGCTAAGTATCTTGTTCAATAGTATGTGGTTGTGGCGTTCAATCTCACGTAGCCTCTCGTTGGTGAATGACATGTTTATACGCCTGGTTGCAGGCACTGACACGGACCTGGAATAGTATTTATGGTATTTCATTAGATTGCTATTATTTAATTAGTATCAACATACGACATCAAAGCAAAAGCTAGTGCTTTTGCCTGTGGCTTCCCATGCATTGAATTACATATAAATGTTCTTCTTGAATCACTCTATCTTTAAAAAGAACCGCATCAAAATCTGTTAAGTAGTTTTAAAGATGTACGCATACAAACAGACAGTGGAAAGCTACATTGTTTTATACTATGTAGTGGTGATTGTTGTTGGGATAGCTACAGAGCAGGGGCAACCAAACTACAATCACTAACGTATTGGAGTTGTATGTGACCGCAGACATGTTGTTTTAGACTAGAACAACATGTCTGTGGTCACCGAGAACTTCTAGCCCTAAATCAAAGTTACCTATCTTCTCCTAAATGTTTCTGTGTCTCACACTCTCCAATCAGAAAATACAATAAAACATGACTAATTTTGCTATTATTAGGCAAAAATTGTTGTTGTACAGACCGGAAGCTCATTTATTTACTAGTATGGGTATGTAGAACTGTGACGAAACACAATTAATGTTGAATAAGCATGACATATCTTAAGATGAAGAAACATGCGAGCAATACACAATGTTTGTAAACAAATTATTTATAGTAGACATCTCATTGATTCTTGGAATCTAGTGCCATTATAAACTAATTAATTTAATACAGATTTGCCTTAGTTGTATAAATAATACTGATAGCAAATGTAACAAACTATTACACGTGAGATGAGATATTTCTAGAGAATGTGTTAGACAGAAATAGTATTAAATTACCCTATTAAATAATGAACTATGTACTTGTATCATGTGTAATTTTCCAATAACAGTAGTAATAAAAATAAAACATTATTATTAATCGGAATCACTGTAATAAGACAGATGTAAAGCTGGATATAATTGGTCACTTTAGCCGAGCAGTGATAGCCTAATGGTTGGAACTTGGCCTCTCAATCGAGGGGTCCGAGGTTCAAATCCCGGGCATGCACCTCTGATTTATGTGCGTATTAGAAATTAATTTTCTTCTTAGTGTTCTTAAAAAAAAGTTCTCAAAGGTGTGTGAAGTCCACCAGTTCGCACTTGGAGAACGCGGTGGACTATGGCCTAAAAATCCCTTTCACAGAGAGGAGACCCGTGCCCAGCAGTGGGACAATAATGGATTGATGATGATGATGATGATGATGATCGAGCAACTGTGATTTTAGATAGATCCTCTCCTATATGTGGAGTTGGTTGCAGATGTCCATGAGCGGTACTGACCACGCCAGCAGTGATAATGTTACGTTTTGTTTGCGTTGTGGACACTATAAAAAGTATCTTTGCTATGGCGAGTGACTATGTGTGAATAGGCCGATAGTGCCGACAAAAGAACTAAGTCTGAATTAAACTTTTAGTATGAAGTATTTTCTAAATAGCCTGTGAACTCCTGGAACATAGAGTTTTAAGGTTGATGCAATTACTTAGCTGGAACAAGTTAGTATGAAAAGTTTAAAGTAAAACCGTGCAATTTGAGAAAAAGGATGCACTACCTATATAATTTGATTATTTGTTCTTATGGACTATTTTTACTGAGTAATCAGGCAATTTATTATATTTATTATGTTATTATGTCCTGGTCATTTTAAAAAAAATGTAATAGAAATAAATTACCTAATTAAGTAGCATAACATATACATGTACCTAACATATACCTAACTAGTCATATCTTTATTGTAATAGACGTAAAAACCGTTTTTTTCTCTACCTAAAGTACCTAATATAACGGTCATTGCTACTGTGTCTGGGGTACCTAAACGTGGTTACGTGTGAATAGAACTTACAGGTTAGAGCTTTTTTCGATAAAATAGATGATGGTTTAATTTTTAATTTCATTAGCTACATACAGTTTAGGAGGCCTCAATCGCTGCTCAGGTACATCCTTCGATCAGCCTTTGATTTTCCCTGCTGAAGACAAGCCTCCTCTTATAGGGGTGTTGTCAAAAAGTAATCATCTCGCCTGGCAGGTGGCTGTGGTGATAACCGCAGTGTTGGTGATACAAGCGGAGTTGCTTGCATATCATCAACACTCTCCCATCTATTGCTTATTTTCTAGATACTGACTCTCAGTCGGCCCTATAACATCTACGCGAAGAGATCAACTGGAGCTTTAAACTGACGCCACACGACATATGTATGACTGATATAATACTATTTATTACCTCTAAGCTGTTTCTCCTCAAGTCTCACACAAGTCTTAGCATGCCCTTCAAACCACTGGCACAGTAAACCATTACGAGTTCTACTGCCTTTAAAATTTAAAACTGGTGCGCCGTTTTATGACTTTTTGCATGTCAACCGTAAGCTTTATGGTCGCAATTATTGCCGGAATTTTAAGGGTTGATCCACATTGTTACGTATGCACTAATGGTAGTTTTCAATATAAATAAACTATATTACTGGTATTACATTATTCTAAATGTGAGTTAAAGTGTGAATTCACAAAATATTCCTCAAATAGCTGGTTTCCGCGGTTTCACCCGCGTTAAAAAAAGTTAAAAGTAGGTATACAAATTTTGATAAAATATAGCACTAAGTAAAGTTGTATCTTTAAATTGGTGAAAGATTTTTTAAAATCGGTCCAGTAGTTTCTGAGCCTATTAAATTCAAACAAACAAACAATTAAATCTTTCCTCTTTATAATATTAGTATAGCCTAAAACCGCGGAACTTTTTAACCGACTCCAAAAAGAAGGAGGTTCTCAATTTTTTTACAGTTAAATACAGGTTATGTAGTTTTTTGTGCTATCAAATTGAAATACAAAGGTACATCACATGGATAACGCTCTCTTTTGTAGTAAACACGTGTTTAACGTACAGGACATTCTACGTGATATCAGGGACAGATACGATTAATTTATTTAGAGCTTTCGAATATTTAGGCACTTAATCGTTAGATAGGTTAGTAAAAAAGGGATTGGTGTCGCCTACATCTTCAAGTTAAAAATCATTGATCATTAATACTGTAATACTTTCAACTATAAAAACGGACTGAGAAGAACAGATGTGCCGAGCACGACCAGTGTTAGTGTGGAACAACCCTAAGCCCAATTTATAGCCACAATCACAGTGTGACGGTGGTGTAGAACGTCGTTGTATCTGATAGGTCTCGTTTGAATAACGACTTGTGAAGTAAAATCTCTGGTAACTTTAGCCTAGTTTGTTTGACAAAGTCGTAAGAAAGAAATCCTTTTTAGCAAAGCCTCTTCTAGGCTTTCTTTTAGTATTTATTTTTGTTTTTTTTGCGATGCGATGTATCAAGTTCTTCAAGGTCTTGTTAAGCGTAATATTTTTGAATTTGAATCAAAACTTAAAGTATACGACCAATCTGTTTCTGACAATATAAAAGAGTAGCGCTACCGTGGTCAAAACATGTTTTCACATACTAATAAGTTATCTAATTAATTAATGGAATAAAATAAATAGAAACTTTTAAATACAACTTTGAATTATAAGTTTATAGTAATGTTCTTGAAAAAAGTATTGCATTTCTTGTCAAAAGTATCTTTTTGGATTATTTACCTAATACATAAAAATACAGCGACATGATTTTTGTCTTGTAGAGCTACTGTGTTTTGATCTGAAATCGAACAACGAGTTATCTACATTTTGTTAACTTAATATCACTTTGTAAGTAACAAGTAGCTACATACATCATATTATTTATACAACATTGTTAAAGTACCAAACAATATATAGTCCACATAACAAGTCCAACTTTACGAAAAGCAAATAAATAGGAGCACGTTCTCTTTCGTTACGTTACTTTGTTTCAGCAAGACACATTTTATAAAGAAATACGTATAAAGAATAAGTAGTATCGAGCTCGCTGGCTTCAAAACAAGGGATGCTCAAAGACGCTACGCTTTCAACATCTCATTTCGTGAGAAAAACAAGACAATGCTTTTAAGCGATTCGTCTAATGCAGGAGGGTCCATGGTCCATATTTTATATTACGTGTATGGGATTTTCCAAACTGTAGCCACGGAAGGAAACCATTATGCACCCTTGCGGTCGTTTAAATGATTGGATGTACAGCTATTTCTTGGTTATTTATTACAAAAGAATTTTCAGGGTTATGATTTAGGTACCTTTGTAATTTGTTTTATTGCAGTCTTGCAAGTCGACATATAGTGGTCAGTTTTTATTAATTGTATTTGTAAGTGGTTAGCTTGCATTTATTGTTCCTAGGCCCTTTTCTAAAATTTTTATTGTATACAGCACCATCTATATTTGCATTTAAGAAATATAAATATTATAACGCTTGCATCATTTGTTGAACCCGCATGGCACATCTGCGGTTAAACCGATTTTATTGAATTTTGTAGTATCGCACAGTAGGGCACCTTTTGCATAATAATTTTATTCATTTCGAAAACTGGATTTTTCTGATTCATATCAAATGCTTAACTAAAGTCATACGAGTATTGAAAATTGATCACTTGTTATTAAACTAAGGGATAGCGGGACGACCTGTAGGTATCCCTATTATAGAGAACTTATTAAGACATTTTCAAAAATACCCTAAAACTTTCTTTTACAGTTCAGGAAATCGCGACTGTGTCTGAGAATCGCCGCTTAAAACCAATGAAGCTGTGAGGGCCAATAGAGACAACAGTACTAAATACACACACTAAAAATAATAATATGATATCAATAGCCATATCAATATTTTATGATTTTGCTGTAAATCTCAATCGCAATAAATGTAGATTGACAATGTTCAGTGAGCATTTACTCAACTTAACGCTTAACTTGTTGACAGAGTTCAGAAAAATTGAAAACAAATTAAAAAGTTCGTCGACAACGTCACTCATCCTTGCCTTTGATCGGGAATTTTCTTGTTAATAATTTGCATGTTTATCGACATTCTTGTAGGGCCTATGTAAATTTGAACGTATACCTCCATGATTTATATTGTAATAAATGTCGTGAATCACTAGGCATCGTGACTGCACGTAATTGCTTTGCACTTGGAATTAATTTCGAATCGAATTAATTTCTTCGGTCAGTACTTTATGGTACAGTTTTTGTAATTGATTCCTTTGGCAGATCAATAAGTCTAAATGCGCTTTTATGCGCGTTATATTTTCGAAAGTTTATTAGTCTGTCTGTGTTGCTTGTTTTGTTCTCATTAGAGTGAGAAGGCATATGTTCTTCGTTTAAAGGCTATTTCGTTCAGCGAGAAATTTTATTACACTTTATTTATAAAAAATACGAATAGCTTTATAACTTATTTTAATATTTAATAAATTATCTAATAATTAATATTTAGTGGTAATATCTTACAGTTTTTTCTTCAGATCTACATAGGTATGTGTATACTTAACTGTGTAGTTAAGTCGTAAAATCAATACATATTTAGAGAAGTGTTTTATAAGCTGGTACACATCTCTTGCGTAATGCTGAATACATTATATTCTAAAAATATTTATCTAAATAGCTATTTTTGCATAACCTATGTGTGTCCTTTGAAAAAATAAATAGGGAAACTTTCCAGACAACCCAAATTACGTTTGAAAATACTATTGCCTCACAACTTTCATTATTATGTAGGTATTTTCAATTTCACGTAACCTAGTTTTCGTTAGACTATTTTATTTCTTGAGAGAAAAAGATATTACATGTTAATCGAGACCTAAATACCGATTCGTTCTAATCGTTTTGTAGTAATATATTATTGAAACGGACCTGTTATTAATGTAATAGTAGGTATAGATATTTGTTGAATTAATTTTAAGAAAAATATATGTGTCACTACCTATCTCAAGCTACGAGTCCAAGGGTTTAATTCCAGGCATAGTCAACTTTATGTCGATATAATATTAGTTATCATTTCCTTTGTTGATTTATGATGATTACAAAAAAGATTCCACGAATTTTTTTATGTTTGACAGAACTTTGTAATTTTTGGTACCGATATGTGATGTATGCTAGGTAATTAATATGAATGTGTCCGGCATGGATAGGTTCTAAAGAAGACTGTAGCTCAGCAGATAAAATGTATACTTATGTTTTATTTCCAATAATTTAAAGAAAGGTAAACCTACCGCTATTGTATTTTATAGCGTCAATTTCTTATATTTATATGCCAAAACCCAAACACCGTACCTTTGGTTAGTGCCTTTATTGTACTAAAAGGTAATGATGATGTCGGTTATCGTTTTGGCGGTTGAATTTCAGAGGAAGAGTAATATTGTCGAGGTTTATGGTTGTATAGATAAGGTGGAGTGGTAAGCATGAATTCTAAGTAGGTACTTGATTTTAATAATCATCTGTGCGTTGGATTTTATTTTCAAATTGTAGAGCCTATATTAAGAGATATTCTGAAGAAATTAAAGCAATATTAATGCTGTTAAACTGGTGATATGTTGTCATTATTGTCTACTAGCTTTTTCTCGCGGCTCTGCACGCGGTAAAATTACATATAGATCTTAATCGAATGCAAAATTCGTTGCGTAGTTTTGAACATCTCAGCATACATAGGGAGAGACAGCGGAAAACGACTTTATTTAATACTATGTAGTGATAGAAAGTACTCTACTCCAAATCTAGGGCCCTGAATAAGGTGGGCCACAGATGCGTTACTTCCGTGAAGACTGCTTCGATTATACGAGTACGTCTTTGCCTTATCATACCTTCTGATAGATTTATATTTTGCATAACATCGTAATTGCGCAGGTATCGAAAATTTAGATTTTTCACTTTGACTTTGGACTTGTTCACTGGGTTTTATGTATATCAGCACTATATTAACACGTTAGTTTTGGGATATATCCCAATTTGTCTAAACTTATAAGTTTAGGCCGTGTTATCACTATTAAGTAATGAAGTTTTACTCTAACCTAATTCCTTATTCATAATATAAGGTCGAATCTCGACGGCAGAGTAATTTGGAGGTCTATATAGCTCTATTCCCTGGTGAGGCACTGAAACACCCTCGTTGTGGCCAATATCTAGGATTTCATGTTCGCTTAAATACGAAACAGACACTTCGTTCAATGTTACACGCTCAATCTGGGCCGTTGAACGCTGATATACTTTAGGATAGGTACTTTACTATTAAACTTTACTATGCTACATATATTTTATCATACTTAACTATGCCGTATAATACCTACTTTAGTTTGTAATATAATTGTAAGTTTTCCTTTTTATAGGTACCCAAATCCTTTGTTATTCTTTTGAGAAATCTGAGTTAAATTCGTTGTGAATTCAAGGGGAGACCGTAAAATATTGGGTCAGGCGTAGTTTTAAATAAATAAAAAAGTAGAGTAAGTTCTATTAAAATATTATTAATAACCGATTACATACGTAAATCTCGTACACAATAATATTCGAAATCCGATTTGGATAATATTTTGTATGCATTGTTCAGTTTGATTGAACATTAATGGTGGCGCTGTTTTATAAATCTTTTTTTTGTAAAGTAGGTACAATGAATGCCCGGGCCCACTAATATTTCTAACGACTATTATAAGGATCATCGTTTCAATAAAATATTTGTTGCATTCCATATTTCAATTTAACAGCAAAACTAACGATACTAAAGCATTTTGCAGGTGACTACAATTTGTTGCCTATGGATATCAGGCGTTTGCCTTCACGTGTGATCGAGGGATCGCCACCCTTTTCTATCCGCTTTGCACGCTCCCATAACCGAATTACAGGCTTACACGTTATCTGCAAAGCGATCGGGTTTGCAAAAAGGGATTTCAAGTGAATCGTTCGGTTTTAAATGTTTTGAATTCGTCATAAAACGCACCTATGTTTGGACCTCTTTTTGTTTCAATGCTGAAAGTATTATGTCCATTTTTTACAGAGATTTCTTTTTTGTTTTTTAATGCTTCACGGTTATCAAATGGGATATTTACTTCGTATTTACTGAAATATAAAGAGTTATTGATATGTTTAGCGTGATACCTGTTTGGTTACTTAAGCACGGTTTCAGGGGGGTCCACTCTTTGAAATTAAATATACCTACCTACTGGTGGTGTACTAGGTACATGGAGTTGCACATGTTCATGGGTGTTTATAACATTTGCTAGATTCTGTGCTGCTACTTTAATTACATCATAAAATATTATAGTGACACTTTATGCATAATCTTATATACTTAGTCTCAAAAGTCGTAGATGGTAATACCGAAAAGGAATTTCATCATCTATTGCACAATCAATGTTTTATCTGTGATTTTTGATATTTCGCAGTGACAGACCGGCAGCTGTCTTCTGTCGTATACTTTTTATCATATCAAGGGGTTTCCATTTCGATTAACGCAATGTTTATAAATTATAATGGCGAGCAGACAATGTAACTTAGAATGTGTGAAAGACCAGGGCGAGGGTGAAGTAATCGAGTTTGTAGGTCCAGTGAAGATAGTTCTCGTTGACCAGCCAACGAATGTTTACCGACGGAGAGTATGGGGCGCCTCGTTCATAGTGCTGGCCCAAATGCTGATAGCTGCTACAACTATGACGCTATTGTTTTACGCGCTAAGTTACAAGAGCAATTTCTTAATGGCGTTACACGTTTTCGTTTGCACAGTTGGGGTTAGGATTTTCGTGGAATTCCTTACTTATAGTTATACAATTTTGTGTAGAATATAACAAAATATCCTGCAAAGAATAACAAGGATCTGTAGTTGTTTATATGTTGTTTAAATTAGGAGACCTGTATGTAGATTTTAATCAAGATAAAAGTTGATTTAAAAAGACAATACATTAATATAGTAATAGACGCTTAACTTCTTCACCTATATATTTATCAGTTGCCATAAAGGTGAAAGAGAACATCGTGCTGAAACCTGGACAATAGCCTAACCTGTCAATCTAAGAGCAGACCTGTACGCACCAATGGCATAGTAATTGATGGACACTGATGGACATTTAAACTAACTTCAGTTTTTTATTCCAGTATCAGTTATTCGTGCCTATTGGAATATTAACCTTAAACAAACAGAACGGTGCCTCGGCTCCTATGAGGATACCAGATCGAAAGTTTGAGCACCTGTTTCTTCAACTTCTGGGAATAGCAATGGCCGTCGGTGTAACTGTCCTACTGTTCTTATCTGGCACGATATTTAAAAACTTCACACTTCATTCTATGTCCGGTAAACAATATCATAAAATGTTGTAATGTGCAAGCCTGTATATGAAATAATGCCAACTTAAGTGACCAAAGGTAATAGATAGCATATAATCGTGACCCGCGTGGTGGAGCCATCACCATACCGGTCTAACACGCGATGGGTTCCGGGTTCGACCCCTGCCCAGACATATCTGAAAGATAAATTTAGATTTCTCTTCTGAGTCCGGGTGTTTGCGTATCCGTGTTTGTGGGTCCATGGCACCTACGACACAGGACAATGTCGTGTGAGGCTATAAGTTTAGAAAGTGTTATTATTATATATAATAGATATAATTTCTATAGGCATATTTACTGGCAGTAATTTATAAAAAAATGTATTTTATTTCAGGTCTACTAACAGCTTTATTTGCCAGTTTAACGGTTCTAACTGGTTTAATCTTTTACGGTTTCAAAACACCGGAGTCCCTAGCAAGATTTCAAACAATCACAAGGTTTATTAGTGTTCTTCACAGAAGCCTAGGAGTTACTACATTTTCATTATCTTCACTATGTTTTATGTTGGGAATATTTAGACCACGGTTTCAATTATGGGTCCCTGTACCTCAAGTTATAGGGTTTTTACTGTTATTTTGCATCTTTTATACAGCACTTGTGCTATATAGGCCGATAAGGAAACTTTTGGGAAAAGTATTTTGAGTTCGGTTTTAAATAAACACACTTCAAATTATATCTGGTTTTATTAATTTAAATTATATTCTATTTGAAGAGGTTGTTAATCGCAGAGCTATTTTGATTAGGGTTATACAAGACAGCTGATTGTTAAACGACTTCGCTGGAAGAAGGGTAATGTTTTTCGAGCGTATGTATGCCCCATTTGGCACGCGCTACAGCCCAAGTGGCTTGACGAATTTTGACGTATGAGGTGTCGTTGGATTTGCCTTGGTAGTATTAATGACACAGGATATTTATGAAATTTTCATAAATCCAAAGGTCTCTCTTTTCTTGTTTTTGGGTGCATATCCATGGTCCATATCGGGCACGATTACAGACACAGTACCCTTTGATTCGCGCTATCGTATTGAAACTCACGAAGAACGAACAAGCATCCCAAGCAAGTAGGATAGTCTTAAGTTATGGATAGAAGGATAATATATCTATGGTAGGATTGGTAGGTACCATGAAACAAAGAGACAACAGGAAGTGGCACGTGGGCGAATTATGGCGACTACCAGTATGATCAGCTTAGCATACTTAATGTCAGTACTTAGCAATCATTGAGACACGTGAATTTTGTTTTGTGAGTAGTAATTTTTTTGTAAAATATCGTAAATGTACCTCGTTTATTGTTGACAACAGACAATTTATAATATGCATGTTTCTTAGTAGTAATACGATAAGGTATTAATTTCTATGCGTTTGTTTGGCTACACTTGTTTCCATACTAATCGGCTTGTCTACCACTTCCTGTTGTCTCTTTCTTTCATGGTAAGTACACTAGGTACTCGAATAGGTTATTCACATACTCGTATTTGGGACTTTTCGTCTGTGTTCGGCAAGTACTTTAAGTTTA
>DWPV01006610.1:0-11389 GCA_018251915.1 Urbanus proteus proteus
TTTAAATTTCATTTTAAAAAATATCTAGAGTATTTTGAAACCTATTTATATTTTTTTCTACGTTATAAAGCAGTAAACTATTAATTTAAGACAAAAAATAAAAACATGAATATCCCCTATTGTTTTATTCATAGATGTAGGATCCTACTAACGTAAGATCTAAGGTTTTATTGGTTTCCTGAGTACCACTACAGATGCATGTAGAATCAATCGCAAGTTATAATTGACTTAAGTCTTGTGTTTAAGTGTACCTAAGATGAATAATTTTGTAAAGTTTGTATTGTACATACATACAGTCCTTACTTGACAAAATACCCTTTACTTTTATGTACCTGTATAGTTTCATTATAGAAAACAAAAAAATAACTACTGTATACTACGATATTTTATGAATATAATACTTATATTAAATTATTATTAAATGTTTTTGGGGTTAAATAAAACAAACATATAAAGATTTAATATTGGACTAATATTTAGTAAAATACCATATTATAATAATAAAATTCATATAAAAATCCAAGTATTTCAGTTTAAATAATACCTACTACTTTAGAAGGGTAGCGTGGGGTGAAATGGTAGTATAATTTATGATTAATTATTAAATAATTAGTTTTTATTATTCAAAATTGAATCATCATTCAAGGATAATTAAAAATTCACAAAATCTTAAATTTATTGTACTGTGTGCTATTAATGATAATAATAACATCTTTTCTTACAAGTAAAACTCGCAAGATGGCTTTTTTACGCTTTTGACAAATTATAATCTTGAACATTCATTCAACAATATTTAAACTAAATAAAAAGAGCAAAGTCAAATTTTCCCTTGAATTTTGATTACCAACCCCTTTTTGAAACCACCGAATAGCCACACCACCCCAATAAAGCATAATAACGCTAAGATAATACTATCAAGTAACAAAAAAATAAACTTCACTCTTATAAATTATAATAATAGTAATTATTATCCAAAACAAAACGAAAAAAAAACTCAATTCTACATAGTTTACGCTCTACCAATCATTTAGTTTTCAATAAATATAAATATATAAAATTTTATTCGTATAGAAAACAAACGGAAAAATCAAAATAATATACCAGTAAAGCTCCGATTTTGAAAATTGAATCTACATTAATTTTACAACTATCGAAAAACTGATTTTTTACAATTTTCCATCACTATATTCAAACGTTAAATATTAAACGTACTAAAATACAGGCAACTTTCAATAATATACGACAACTATTTCTATTTCTTTGTCATTATTATTTTATTTTACAGAAAAAAAATTCAACTATTCGATATCTAAATTTTGACAAAATTTTACGGGGGAAGGGGAGGGTATAAAATATTATTAAAATTGCCCGTATTTTTTATAATACTTTACTGCCAATGTGCTATATTACGGTCGACAAGCTTATTTAACTATACGCACGGTGATCCAAAATCGATAAATACTGAATATTCTGAATAACATCTAAAATAACCGTTAAAAACGCTAAACTATGGTGATAAATCGTAAACACTAGTCAAATAATCGATAAAATTAAAAAAAAATGTTATACAAAAACGGTAAAAAATAAATAAATAGGAATAACTTCAAAAATACATCAAAACAAGCAGGAATCGTATACTACGTCTAAAATAAAAAGGTAATACAAAAATCAATATTACATGAGATTGCAATTTAACGAACAATATTGTCTTAATTGAAGCAGAAAATAATCCGCTTGTTTGCGACAAATGCTTACAAAATGTCCCAAATCCCATAAATTCATTTTATTACGAATCATAGCATCGATAAAACGAAAAAATATAATGTTATTGTAATCACAGAAGAGAAGGGACGTACTCAAAAATAATCACGCAGTATCCTTTCAAATTTACTCATTTTAAAATTTTGCAAGTCCCTTTTTGAATACCAATTTTGTCCGTCAAATTAAAATCTCCTCGGAGCCGTATTTTCTCTAAAAATAAAATAGGAATTACGGTTTCCCGCGCTGTCTTTTTTGGTACCGCCATCTTTGGGACGTTGTCTTTGGTCATCGGTCGACAGAGAAAACACGACTCAAAAAAACTTACAAAAATAGGTACTGTGACAACACGATTACGAAAGTGTAATTAACGTACGAAAATGTATGAATGTAACTATCCAGCCCTAAATTTAGAAAGTGGATTATTAAAAAAATACAGATAAAAAATGTCAGTGGAAAGGACGGCAGTGATAACATAAATGTCAATTTAGCAAAGAAAAAAACTCCGGCTGAATAGAGAACCTTCTACCAAATGGCGCCAAATGACAAATGACAGATAATAAAAAGTTGACGTGATAAAAAAAGTAAATTTAAAAAAAACAAACGAGCCCATTGCACTATCTTAGAAAGCCAAACTACAGACAAACGCACAAAAGTTTCAAATTCATTTTAATATCTTCACAATAGTCTAAATTAATTCATTGCACTTGAAAAAACAAGAGGGGGGGCGTATAAGGCTAGAAGACGATATATACATGTAGACTGCGTATATTTATTGGTATAGAGAAACAGTCATGTAGACTAGGATTTAAATTATAACAGATATATTGCTTAATTGAGGATTAATTTAGAATACCTCATTAATGAATATATTTGTTTGAAAATCTGTCATAAGTGGAAAATCTGCAAAGCGTATTCCATGACCAAAATTTTTCTCGGTATTAAACTAGTTTTTAGATGTCTACATGCGTATAAACGTCTTCCAGACAAAAGCATAGGTCCAGAGAAATGGCGATGAATTCGAAAACAGAACATCATTCACAAATCGCACAGATAATCAAAGGGGGTACAGGTTAGAAACGGGGTGAAAATCAACAATAATGGCAAAATCTTCGTTTGGCTTGAATAACTCGTAAAACCAATGTTTGAATTAAAATTTAAAGTGACTTCAAACAAACCAAACAACGTTCCCGCCAAAATCTGTAGCAAATTATCAAAATTCAATACAATGTTTCAACTTTAGCTACGTTTAGGGCTTGACGTCATAGTTGTAGTTTTGTCAAAGAATAACCATACAAAAAAACATTTTAGGCTGACCACACACGATACAACTACAGTTATAATCAAATTATGAAACATTCATTGTAACTATTGTTAAACGTGTGCAAGCTACCTACAATCTGTCAGTGTTAATCCAGTTGCCATACGAAAGAAAAAGCTACCATTTTAGTAGAATTCGAAACACTTTGAAAAAACTACAAATTGCAGTCACGACCCAAACACAAAAAACAACAAAATTGTATGTAGACATTCAACAGGTTACTGAAATAACACTATAAAAATATATAAATCTAATTTCAAATTATAGTCAAGGCCGACTCCTCTTTCATTTAATTTTAACACTACAAATGTCGAGACTAAACTAGGGCTTATTGATAACACAGAACACTTGTTGTACGCTCGTGATTGCTTTAAATTTTACTAAGAACCGCTATAAATCAATTGGGGGACCACACATAAACTACGTCACACGAATCGAGTGATTTTTTGACCCCTCTCAATATAAGAAAAGGGTGAAATTTTAGAGGCCATCCCCTCTGACTCTGAAAAGATTTGTAATTATCTTTAGTACGTTTGTTACCTTATTTGATTGATTGCTCTTTCCGTGTGGCATAATACATGTATGGCCCTTTCCTTATAAGACAAGCGACTAAAGACCACCCAATAAAATCCCATACAACATAAACCATATTTACAAACATTATTTCGCCGCTAAGCCCAAAACAAAATTGAACTATTTACTTTATGATATTTTTTACATAGAGACAAAATTACACGGGAGATATACAGTTTGTTTAGCCAATAATAACAATATATAGAATATAATTTTCGATTAAAAGGAGTCGGTTTCCATTGAAAAATCCATTAAAAAAATATTTTCATATGCACCATTCGGTCTGTAAACGCAGTTCAGAGAGACCGCCCGAACATGATAACTGGCGAATTAGTTTAGTAGATATACGGAGTGGGGATAGATCACTTACTATGATATAGCCATATTAAAAACCAAGATAAAAATGGCACGATACAATATTTTAACGTAATCTTTAGTTATAAAACAATTCTGTTACAAATGCAAGGAATATTATGAAAATTTAATTGTAAACTAAATTGACTCTAAAATGAATATCTGTCTAGTTAAAATAATAATTGCCTGCAGTCCTTTTGTCCCACGCCCCATTAATAGGCCTCCAATCACTGCTAAGGGTCTGGGACATATTTTACTGCGGTACAATTATACTACGTGATAGGGTGTGAAAAATAATCGCATTTTACAATGAAATTTGTAACTAACTCGCGAGAAACGAGTTTTCTATTTAGTAAGCGATCCATCCCCACCTTTGTATACACACGTATATATAATATTATATATATAATTATAGAAGAATACCCGATGCAAACAGTGCAAGAAGTACAAACACAATATATTGTCTAGCAATGTTACAGGTAATTTAGTGTAATGTGTAATGCCCAAATGTAATGTCGATTCGCGTGTATTGAAAGCGACTTTTCATAATTTTCTGTATCACATATCGAGACATATGTTTAATTTAAAAAATCGGAGAATTTCTATACATTTTTCAAAGATTCAAATAGTTTCGAAGCGAAAAAACGTTTGGACATTTCTCAGTACACCAAGTAATTAGGTACTATTCTCATTATATAATACTCAACTAGGTTAGGTATTGATGAATTGCGCTACATTTCGCTATCTTTTATTTTATTAATATTAATTAATAATGTAATAATTTCACTAAAAGTACCTAGGTACGAAGTCGCACAAGCCTGCCGCTCCAGGCGCGCACTAAGATAAAAAAATTTACTATATTCGGTCCGCCGCCGACGTATCGATAAAAATCATTTTTTTTTTTTGCGGATTTTTTTTTCATAACTTTTTACTAAGAAATAACGTACCGTTTCCACTATGTACATGCAAGTGATAAAGTGCGAAAAAAACTCACTCAGGACGACACGAGGGGTCAAAACACCGACATTTCAACAACAACGATATATTTTTACATCATCAAAGTTTTTAGCTACGATATTTATCATCAAAAAGTACAAATTTCACTTCAAAAAATGTATATATAAGAAAAGACACCGCGATGCCCCCCGTACTATGTGAATCTCACGTGATATGCCAAACGACAAAATTACTATCTAAAATGAAAATATACAAATCGAACAACGCGTCGAAGCCGCGATCGATATATAAAACAGACAACGTACGAACAACAAGAACAAGGTGCCGACAGCGCGGCCATTAAACAAGTTACCGGGCAAAAAACAACAACTACAAACTAAACGATACTCGAACAACTAAACACCCAAACTAAAACACGAACGACCCGCGCACAACTAAAAGGCAATTCGAAACAACTTAAAAATAAACGAAACCGTACGTCTAGTAGAAATTAAAGGGCAATCGAAAAGAGCGCGAGACATAAACTGATACATCAGAAAGCATCTTCTAAAAGTACTACGATACCTTACACTTTAAACCGTTCGTAATAAAAACGCACTCAGCAACGCACCGTTCACCAGAACGCGTACAGCTAAAGTATCGCAGCAAAAGTCACAAAAAAATAAAGGAGAAATCGAAACAACCTCCCCACATACACACTCGAATCAGCATGAAATCGTCCATACAATGTAACAACGCCGCATAGATGCGTCTGCGCTGCACCATCCCTTCCAAACATTCAGCTTTAAGGTATAGTGCAAAAACTAACCACTCTCAACAGACTACATATCCCAAACACCTCGGCATTTAATAATAAAGTCTAACACCAATTTGACAATTTTTAAAAAACGCTACGCGACGCGCAATCCTCCCGAGCGGGCTGGGAAGCCCTAAAACTCGCGTGACGATGCTCAGAGCATCACCATAGATACCTATACTGCGCGTAAAGTAAAAAATCACGTCCGAATTTTCACATTAAATTTGATTTTTTATAAAAATACAAAAATACAAAATGGGACAGTGCGACCATACACACTCTTACACGCGCAATGCCGTTCCTCAGCAACTAGGAGGGTAGGGGGCACTCACAAACAATTTTCTCCAAAAACTTTTGAGCAATCTCATTCAAAAGAACCACCAAAAATGGACAATGCACAGAGAAAGTTAAAAAAAAAAGAAAACATATCGATTAAAAAAATATATTTTATACAAAAAAAAACATCACGTCACAGCTACAATTGGTGATAGACGAGAATTTTGAAAAGTGTTGTCACAAAACGCCACAAGAACGTATCGAGAGAAAATTAAAATGCAGTCACAATAACGAAAGAAACATTAATTATTTATACAACGGGATTAATAGAAGACAATTGGAGTGCCGTGAGAGGGTGAAAAATAGTGTTGGGGGCGCGTAATGTGATTGAAAAATATATTCTAACATCTAACTTTTAGAGGAAACCACGATTTCGCATGTTCATTAGCTATACTGAAACTATTTTTATATTTTTACTATTCACTAAGAGTTTTACGCGCACACGGGTGCATAAAACAAGCCGCGTCTCCATACTCAACTCCCAACGCTTTACAAGTCATCTAAATACTAAGAAAATATATATCATTCGAATATTTGTCTAAGTCAATCAATTGCTCGTTAATCGATATAATTTAAAACAAGGCGCGTCGGGAGCGAAGCACAGAGACGCGATCGTTATGGCAATTTTTTTTTTCACTAAAATGCACTACTAAATACGAATTGAATCTACTTAACGTTTATTTAAAAATCGAAATCGATTATTCCCAACCCTACTGCATACTATTTTGACATTTTAATTGTGGTGTTGCCACTCTAATAACGAAATATAGTAGGAATCCGAAGTATTAGTAGGAATGAAAACGATCGCGGGGTGAGAGCCCCTTATAGCAACTTTCCGAATGGAAATAGGTAATATAATATATTCTTTTGGTAACCATTAGACAGAAACGCGTGTTAGATGCTAAGTCAAAATCAATAGGTACAATCAACAATGTCTATTACAAATCTATTAACGAAATTACCTTAATGTCACGTCTGACTGACGTCTTGGTTTCAGGCCGGCTCGACATGTTGCCACCAACATTGGCCTTAACGCCATACGTGGCCTTCAATACTATTCTCTACATTGGAGCCAATATTGGAATCAATCTATAGAGCCGACCTTACGATACTAGCTGATAACAGCGCTGGTATTAATCAGACGAGGCCTGAAAATATTCACAATTAAAACCGCTTTACAAAACTCACTCACTTCGTCAAAGCTCAGACGAGTTCCGTGTGCAAACTGCAAAGACGGTTTCATAACAGACATAATACGAAACAGACCGGGCATGGTCTGGACAGTATGACACTTTGTACACCTTGACGCTCAGGACCACTCTACACATTCATAGGTGACACAGCCGTATGTTAGATCTGTCTTGTCCTTTTTTGTTATCATACACGAAGCAGGAGACACGAAATTGCGTTGTATGCCAAACCACTTAGATAATCGGTCCATATGTTGGTTACTGTTGTATGAACTAACTCTAGATATAAGTGATGTCCTGTAACTGTCAGTCAATTCGAGCGCCAAGTGTACATAACAGAAGCACAGTCAGAGCAGAGCGTCGTTCGCGACAAAATCACAACGGGAGGGGGTACACCAACAAATATCACGACTTGCCAACGCCAAGGCACTGCGCCTCACTACGACAATTTAGAATAGAACAATAATAATAATAAAAATCACACGACACAGAAAAATACATCGAAACATATCGAGAAAAACTCATCAAAAACGCAAGTCTTTTTTTCTACAGTCTATAAATCCGTGGTCGGTCGGGGATACGACGAGTGTGTGAGTGTCCGATATTATCTTATTAAGTACATACCAACAAGCCTAACTCACCGATACACAACATTCCGTAGAATGTACGCGAGCGAGTTTATTGTGGGACCGTGGAGCAGTCAAAAATCCGAATACTGTGGGGTAAGTTACATTTCAAATCTAGGTGTAAGAAGATTATCTGATTCGAAATCGATTTTAGGCGTTACATTACAATGAGTGCGTCAAATCAATTTTAGACGTTAATGAGTGCGTGGATGACAAAACGCACTAACTGTAATCATATTTATTTCAGACAGATTACATTGTGGAAGTCACAAGCATTTGAATAGGTCGTAACGGTGGAAAAGTCGTCAATATTCAAGTGAAACACTTTAGCTCAGCTCAAAACAAGCACTGCTGTAATTCTCAAGGTTGTAACATTACAAGCGTGCGCAATGTAACAGTCTTCGTTCAGATTCGACAAACATCACTGGTAACTAAACAACACACCGCACTCACTGCTGTAACTTTCGATATTGTAATGTTACAAGCGTGTAAAATGTAATGCCCATTCGGTAGTCATACTAAAGCCGATACCCACTTACAATACATATGTCAAAGCCCCAGTTTCAAAGCATTCGACCGGATCAATACCGCCCACATCCCACTCACGCCGCCGCCAAAAATCCGCGTCTCAAACGTAACAGCGTGTCCACACGCGACGAAGGCATCGGACCCCTAAAAAACTAGCTACAAACCAGTAAATATACTCCTATAGTCACTATACTACCACTTATTGCACTACCCCGGCGATACAGAAAAAATACTCTTTAAAAACAGGGTTTATTTAACACTAAACTAAAGGTACAAAGAAACAGCTCCAATGGTAACCGATTGAACAAAATCGTTTTGTACTAAACGTTACTCAATACCGCCTCCCGAAGGCTTCGAGAATCCTACGTTTTAGGAACAAACCACGATTGCTTTGGACTTTACATCGACAGAATTGTAAATAGATGGCGTTGGTTTCAATAAAAAGGGAATTTATGTGTTGCAAGTGTTAAAAATATATTCTGGTGCGCGATAAGAAGCTTCACTAAGAATATCTTCTGTTTACTAATATTGCTATATCGACAAGGTGTCATATAATATGTTAAATTGAAAACAAATTATATTATTGATTAAAAACTTTAAAATCTTTATCTAGACATGGTCACCATTAGATACGTAATACTGAAATGAATAATTAATTAATTAATATATCTGTCGATGTAATGTCCATCAAAACGACGCGCGACCGATCGCACACACGATTGCGATTTCGCGACCAATCGCAATACAATTATATTAAACAAACAAAAAAATATATAAACAAAACATAACAAAACCGAACGACGTTAGACATACGCAACAATATCCAAATCTTGTAGAAAAAGGGGGGAGGGGAGGGTTTAAGGGGGAAACACTAGGAAATTCAATCTAGCTACGCAGGTACAATATCTTGAGAAGTATGACATTCCACTTATGTCTTATAATAGTACCAACAGAGAGTGGAATTGAAAATAACCACCAAATACTACCCAAACTGTTGAAAGCATTAAAGTTCACGAATATAGAAATTATAAGAGTTTAAATGAAGCTGTGTTTCGTAGTTTTCAATTACACTCTCGATTGGCGCGGCTTACACATTAATATCTTACGTTAACAGAGCGGACGCAACCGCGACAAAACGCCGCGTGAACCGACGACATTCTGTCGGCCGCGCGACCGCCGCTACGTCAAAATAGCTTACTCAGAGACGACAAACTGACAACTAGCTAAGGTATTTTTTTTAATCAATATTATATCATAAATTTATACACTCGGTTACGTTTCGCTTACATAGAAAACGGCTCGCCCCGCGCGCCACGTCAAAATCTACCATCGCGTGGGCAAAACCACTCAAATGGCAACACCGGAATGACAGACGTCAACGCGGCGGCCATCTTGGACGTGCAAACGCATCACGAGTATTCTATAACTTCGCTTAACATTAATAACTTTGGATAATGTTGCCGTCGATACAAAACGACGAGTCAATATGTAAAGAAAAACCATTACACGCTGCTATTAGATTCAAAACAACACCGTCGTTGTCAAAGTGACGCGATAAATGTAGAGAAATTCAACGATTCGTGATTGTCGCTCAATCGATCTATAAAGTTAAGCAACGTTAGGCGCGGTCAGCAGATGGATGGGTGACCATTAGTGGTAAACATACAACGTTCCGTGCTTTGGAGGGCAAACTAAGCCGTCGGTCTCGGTTGTTATCATTAAATACGCCGTTAAACCTCATCGGAGCTATATAAAACCGACACGAGTCGGCCACTAACCCGCACCATACACATCACGCATAGACACAGCGTGGTGGAGTACCCTCCAAATCTTCCCCACCCGTGGGAGGAGACCCCAGCAGTGGGACACGTCAAACGAACCGTCAAATCTCCCACGTCACGCGTCACTCCAACAAGAAGGGTGTATAACCGTGTAACACCCACACACAGACACTAAAAAGCCGTGAGTTTCTACAAGTGGAGTCGTCGAAGTGGCAGAGGGTGACTGCCAAGTGTTTCGCGGCCACACCGGCCGCTCGAAGATGGAAAAAAGAGTCCCGTAAAACAATCTATATAAACGGTTTTAAAACCACTAATATTCTTGGAAACTTTTTAACTACGCGTATTCTTTTCTTCCCGGTCAACGGCCGCGGTGTTGCCAGTGTGGCGATTTTAATAATGTTGCCATCTTGAAAATTGTGTCAGTGTAAAGCAAAATGTGTAGGTACAATATTTAGTTGTATTTTTTCGTTTTTAATTCGCTTGTACCGTATTGTACCGATGTCAAATATTGTACAATTTTATTCATACTTATACGGTAGTCATTTTGAAAATGTACCTGTTCTGTACCATACAATATTAATAAACTGTTTTAATGTTTGAAATTTATGTACCATTACTAGTACAGAGGATGTCGGTACAAAATCATTAAATTATACAAACATGTTATATCTCTAAGAAACAAAGTTGAATTGAAATCAATATAATTACATTATAATATTTTTACTACAGGATGAAGGTACAAATACATCCTCTTGCACTTAACTGGACATAAAATTTAAAAAAAAATGGATGGTTTTGTACCAGTCTAAGATTTTATACCGGCACTTTAGGCGCTAAGTCGGTACAATTTCATCCTAATACAAGTATGTATGGTACAATGTAAAGTACAATTTTATTTGATTGTTTAAATCAACACTAGATACTTTCATAACAACCATCATGACAATCATCACATACGGGTACATTTTCTGACGTGCCTACATTACAAACCAACATTTACCATTAGTACAAAGTACAGGTACAATTCCAACAAACATTAAACAGGTACATTTCCAAACTACTACATAATATAACCAGCATTTCCTCACCAAACTTATACTCGGTACATTACAATGTTACTTACTTATACTCGGTACATTGCAATGTACCGAGTACCTACAGGTACATTT
>DWPV01006611.1:0-11388 GCA_018251915.1 Urbanus proteus proteus
AAGCCAGAACACAGCAGTGCTTAACACTGCCGTTATAAGGCAGAAATAGGTGTGGCGGTGGTGCCGATGGAGTGGAATTACATGGGGTTCTACCACCTTAAAAATAAGGCAGACGGGCTACCTGATAGAAAGTAGTCACCATCGCTTATGAACAATTGCAACACCAGAGGAGTCGCCAATGCATCGCCGGCTTTGAAGGAGTGCTCTTTTTGCACCTTCCTTGAAGAGCCCCATGTCAAGCATACAGTCCAGCTGATGGTAAGTGGTCACTGCCGCGTATAGACATGACACTTCTGAAAAATAAGATGGTAGCCTCGAGTAAGCTACCATCCACTCCTTTCTAGGTGTGTGGTTACTTTTAACTACACAATTTGTCAAAAATGCTTTCTTAGTAGATAATCCCCTAGATTTTTAAGGGACTCCCGTGCACAATTTTAGGCATTCAGACATTTCAGACCCACTGGTATAGGCTGGGTTCTGTCAGATAGACATTTATTAAGTAATTAATAGTACCTACCTGGTTTAGTAATTAAGTAATATAACTATTTTATCAACGGTAGATAAATTCCAGTTATAGATAGATTCAACAGGTGATAGAGCCAATACCTATAGTTTGACTGTGAAGGTACCACTGTCACACGTAATTCTTGAGTATATATTTGCGTTTCGGTGGAAGATTGTTAGTTCTCAGGAGTGGCAACGTACCTATAATCGGTTAGTAAATTGTTCTAGGTATGTGAAGTTGGTTGCGGATGTTCATGGGTGGCGTTGTCTACTTACTATTATACCTATTATTTGTAACAGTTAATTAAAACGTTACATGAATATTAATTGATAATTATAAAGTTTTGAACATAATTATAATTAAGGAACATATATTTTAATGTTACTAATTGTTTTTTTATCTTATTACATATAACTTTATTGCAAATAAGTTCTATGGTTACTTAGCTTAGTCAAAAGAAATACTAGAAATATCTTTTAAAAAAAATTCCAGCAACTTCAAATATTTTAGTTAAAAGAAAGTTAAATTCCGCTTCAAATATTCAACCTCCAAGCTCTAATATTCTTTCACGATTAAAATACGCAGCGCAGACGCAACGTCGCGTCAGTCCGCCCCGCCCACCGCCCGCCTACCGAAAATCCGAAAGGATAACCTAACTATAAAACGAGCACACTAAAAACAATAAAAATCCCTTTCAAAAACATTTAGCCCCGCATAAAAACACTTTACTACGCTCGGGCGAGACAGACTTGCGATTATGCGACTGTTTTTATTTGATACGAAAACGCACGCAAAAATATTACTGAATGTGAAATTTGAATGGAATCATCAATATCCCTGCTAACTATGAGTATTTATTAAAGCGAGATTGTCTTAAGAAGTACAGTACTAGCAGATTGCTAAGAGACCCTTGGGACGTTTTTTTTCGATTTCTTTAGTAAACTTTTAAGATGGATAGTATAGTGTAGTTGTGTAGACATACAATTATATTCACCAAAACAAATCTTAGCTATAAAAAAATTTGTTCACTCAAAAAATTTAGTCATTTTCAGAGCATAAAAATGTGTTTTGGGAAGGCAATATATTCAGGAGGTATATTTAAAATGCGTTAAAATTAGAGTGAAGGCCCTTAGCATCAGATGGATTGCATATATATGCATGCAGTATATATGCATGCTAGTTTTATTTTGTAAATATATTTGTATTTTCTGTGGCCTTATTCAACGTCAATAACAACAAAAAAATGCAATGAATCACAATTATTTAAGAGTAAAATAAGTTATAAAAGTCTTATATCTTTTCCATTATCATAAAATTATAAATGGGAGATCTTCAATAAGAATATTTTAATAAAAATTGCTAATGGGTTCAAAGACATTATTATTATTATTCAAATAAATTATATGCAATATTTTCTTAGTGTAATAAAACGTAAAATGTAAGTAATTTTGTGGTTCTTATTTTAATTTACAACTAACTTAAGTTCTTGTTTTTGCCTCGATTGTATTTATTTATTTCGCTTTTTAACAGTATTATAAAAAAAATAAGGTTGGCCACAGATGCGTTACTACCCCTGAGGATTTAGTTGGAACGCTTTGGATAAATATGTGTCCCTTACCACATCCTTCAAACCAGAACGCAGCAACGCTACACTGCTGTTATATGGCAGAAATAGGTGTGGCGGTGGTGCCGCTGGAATCGATTTTGAAAAGGGCTCTGCCACCTTTAAACTGTAACACTCTGATCTTATGTGGTTTTAATTACAGAAGTCAGTAGTTCGCAGTAGCTACTACGAACTACAACTGCGAACTACTAAGTAGCTACTTACAATCATTAAACAATAAATATAACTTTTTATCTGTTAAATATTATACCTATTACTATATTTACAGTTAAAGAAAATATCTTATAGTTGATTTTATTCCACCGGGCAAATATTGTATTTAAAACCAAGTCGCTCGTCTATACAAGCCCTATAAATTCGTATGCCCTTAAAGAAATAAAAAACAAAACATGTAAAGGGATCTTATGAAACTCAACAACCTAAGGATAGTCGTATGGGAATCAAATTATAATTTTTAATTACTCTTACCGTTCCTTATTAATACAATTTAGAGGTACTTTGTTAGTGCGCTAAAATACTTAGATTTATTTAAAGATAATTAATTTGTTTTAGAACTTTTTATAAAACTTGTTAATAAAAACTAAGTTGAAAAAATATATAAGGTCTAGAGGTCGCGTAGGGATGTATGATACTATTCCTAAGAACTAAGTGGGAACGTCATGTGTGCCTAGTTAAACTTGGCGACACAGGTGCGTCGCTGCCCTTGAGGACTAAATTGGAATGCCTCGTGTATCTTTAACACATTCAATCAGCGTCACAGATGCTTAGTAACTCCTGAAGACTAATTTTGAACGATTAATGTAAATGTTGAATAAAATCCCATTCATCAATCCAAAATTGATTTCTGACCAAATTTTAAGGAAGAAAAAATTCTCCAAATACGAACTATTTTTTTTATTTACACGCCAATTATACCAATGATCATATAATAATATTTACTTAGAATTCCTTAATATAAAATAGATATAGAGAAGATTTTTTAGTACATATGTCAATACCCTTGTAGTAAAAAAGAGTAGGTATCACCTTTAAAATATATTAATATCCAAAAACTATAAAAACTAGAATTTTACTAAACTTGTATCTTATCGAACCATCGGCCCTTCAAGGTAGATCGTAGAAAGGTGTGGTCTAAGAGATCTGGCATCTTCACTCTTATATACGTACTGTTACACGCAAAAGTGTGTTTAAAAATATTTCATTATATGAGTCAGAACTTGATTATTTTTTTTTGTAATTAATCTTTAAAACTTATGTTTAAATTTAAACAAATATACATACCTAAATTACATTAACAAAATTGGACCTTGGAACTTTTTGAATAAACGCAATTCAAATTTTGACTGTAAATATAAAAATCATAAGTATACCTTGGTACAGTTAAAATTTTGTTAGGAGAGTGTGCTCAAACTGCCAGGATATTTTGTGCATATATGAAACTTGAAACTTGCTTAATAAATTGCGGATCTTTTCTGCATAAGAGGGTCCAATTATAAATAAATAACGCTTCACACTCGTAGCCCCACAGTAGGATTCTCCTGTGTCGTAGGTGCCATGGACAACACACAAGCCAAGGACACACACCCAGACCAAGAACGGAAATTTAAACTGATCATTCAAATTTCCGCCTCACTGAAAATCGAACCCAGGACCCTCGGATTAGCGGTCCGGCGTGTTAACCATTGCGCCATCCGAGTCGTCAAATGAATAATATTTAATTGTAACACAATATCACTTTCCACCACGACAGTACGCCCAAAGCGAAAGGTTTTCGTTAAAAACGATAAAAATTTAACGCTAGCGTACAATTAAAATTTCCTATGCGTTATGACGTAACGTGTTATTAGAGTAACGCCAGCGGACAGCAGTTGTTTGACGTTACCGGGGCCCATTAATGACGGTGTAGAACCCTATTTCCGTGTAAGGGTAGATACCTAAGCAAAAATACTCATTTTTAGTAGCAAGCTTGCAGTTCGCCTGATGGTATGTACTCTGCTAGATGGACATTTAGATTTAGGTGACTCTAGAGGCACCACTGTCACATCTATTCTTGCCTTATAACGCAGTGATGAGCGCTTGTTCTTGTTTGAAAGTGAGGTAAGGGAGACATCCTTGAGAGAGTTTGTTTGTAACGCCTTCAACCTTGAACTACTAAACTGATCGTCATGAAATTTCGCACATACATTGCCAGGGGTCTGGAATAGGACATAGAGGATCTGTTATCCCAAATAGATAAAAAAGGGATATAAAAATAACTTTTATACTTACAACCTACCTTTTATATCTGTGGTATCGGTTAATGTATTAATCGTAATAATAATAATACACATTAACGCTAGCAAAGCCGCAGGTAAAAATTTGTACTATTTAAGGCATAATATTAATTCCAATTTAGTTCTCAAAGGTAACTGAAGTAAAATAAAGATGTCCATGGGCGCCACTATAAGTTAAATTACCATAAGTTTAATTAATAAATTAACGTTTACTATTTTAATTTAATATCCGTTATGTAAAATACCGTAAAAAGTAACAAAGATTAATACTTTTCCTAACTAAATACTTCCCGCATTTATTTAAATAGATATAGATCATAACTGTTATATAATTAACTTAATATTTATTTACATAAACAATTGCTTAATATCTTCCTAGTACAAAGATTTATTACATCGTTTAAAACAAGCTAAAATAGCTCTTACCACCTCGTAATAATGTTTACGAACCAATTTAAAAACCATTACGACTTGATCCGGAATCACAAATAGTTTATACAACAAACGAGGTCTAAATAAATTGGCCGGTTAATTAGAGGTTCGAATTGGACACAGTTCCTAGATTTGGTTTAATTTGATGATTATAGTCTGTGCAAACGATGTATCATAGACAAATATGATAATTTTTGGTCTGTCACAAAATGGTTTTAGTGTTTTGTATCGTACAATTAGAAAGAAAGTTTTTGTCTATGCCTTTTTTCGAATGAATACAAAAATGTGGAATAATAAATTTTGTAACATTAGTACCAACATTTTGGCGTGTTATTTCAAGATTTATGTTATTATTTTTAATTTATTTTATTTTAACTGATAGCCTAAAATCTAATATGTCAAACACTAAGCATAAAATGTAGACTCTACATTTTTTCATACCTATGCTTTACTGAAACATGTCTTAACAGATTATTTAATATTTTATTGTTTCGAAATGTAAAAAAATGTACATTTTTATATTTTTTTACAGAAAGAATTTTATTTATGCATAATAATTAAGTTTAACATAAGCATATTTAAAACTCTTGATGCATTTTAATTATGTTATGTTATTTATATACTTTTCTAAACGAGACCTTATACAATTTAAATTAGCTACTTAAATTAACTAATCAATAGAGATGTCACAGCTACAAAATATCGTATTAATGCATAACAACACTGCGTTTTAGTCTGGTTAAGCCTTAACCTAACAGGCGAATATGGAGGTAAAAATTGAAATCTTAAGCGTTTTAAGAATGAGTAATCGACCTTCGTTTCGCGGGAAAGCGTGTAGAAATCTAGATGTATTTGGGAAACTGAGGCATTTGAAATTCGACCTTGACGCTCCAACCGGTTATAAGGAAAACGTGTGTCGGAAAGGAATAATTTATAGTCGAATTTCCTTCGCACGTAACTTTTTGGCGGGCAACTTGTACAGTACATTTTTTATCTGCCGCTTGCGTGTTGTTTTTTTGTCGATGTTGGTGGCCATTTTGTTCCTAGATTCGTTTATCGTTTGAGATTGTAAAATAATTTGTCTTGTTTATTTTAAGTACTTGTCTATTAAGCTTTTAAAATAGATATTTAGAAAGTGTTGTCCCTTATAGAAATTTTCAGAAGAAAAAAATTGATAATTTTTATTTTTAATGATTAGAAACCAAATTTTTGGATATATTTGGAAAGAAAGGTAATGAAATCTGAACAGAAATAAGACTTAGATTTATTTAGCTTCATTAACAAAGTCAAGCTAAAATATAAATAAAATATCACAGAGAAAGCGACCTCATCACATCTAAAAGAACCAAAGTAATTTAAAATTATCAAAACAATTCTAATACGGAATAAGGAGTTTTATGAAAAAATATAAAAGTAACCAATACGTTTTTTACTATGAGATTTTCATAAAAGGATGTTCGTAAATTATGTTGGATATGAAATATTAAGTAAATTGAGTGTGACTGTTTAAGTATGACAGTATTTTGACCGCAAGCGGGAAGTTTTATAGAGAAACCATTTATACGATACGACAAAATTAAAAAAAAAAACTCATAATAAAAATATAAGATGCGTGTTACAAATGGGAGCAAAAACATAAATTCTCATGACAAAATCATTTTATTTAGTTTTACAGTAATAATAGTCCTCAGTCTTTTTTTAAACCGATTAAGTTAAGAAGGAAGTCTATAAGGTACACGCACATAAACATTTTTTTATACCTGTAACTGTAACAAACTTATGTAAAAGAATGGATTAAAAGTATATTGATATCTTGTATCTATTTTAATATTACGTCACTTCTCATATTCGTTAATCTAAAAATTTTTTTAAAAAATCGTCCCCTAAGGGGCTTAAAACAAATATCGTGTCGTACTCGTTATTATTAAATGCCCTACGTCATAAAATATTAAAAGAAAAATGTCCAATTCGTTACTCAAGTAGTTACTTAGTATTACTACCAGTTTACACCTTTCTAATGACATGGTTTGACTTAATATCACTTTCTTTAATATTTCTTCAAGGGAATTTAAAAGAAAAAGTATTTCTGAAATATAAAACGGCTGGTAATTTCTTTGTGTTACTTTAGTGGTAAACGTGTAAAAATAAAGAAATCAAAAGACTTGTGTTATTGTTTTTGTTGAGTTTTTAATCTAATATCAGTGTGTATAGTATTAAGCGTTAGTGTGTTCTGGTTTTAAGTGTTGTAAGGGAGAGATAGGTACACGAGTCATTTCATCTTAGTCCTAAGGGGTAACAACGCCAAAAACGGTCCTCTTCAGACAAGACTTTAAACTTATTTGGAGTGAAAAAACTTGATACTCTTAGTTCTAAGTTGGAACGCCTCGAAAAAGTATATCTTCCTTACCATTCCTTGCAAATCAGAACACAGGGCATAAAACTCTTGTTATAAGGTATCTAATTATAGAAGAGGTAGAAAAGTCAACTTACCATCTTTAGGCGGGCTGGCGCACTGGGGAGCGTAGGAACCTAAATGATACCCGTAGGTATTTTGGTGCATAGGAGGGAAGGGATACCCTAACGACCTAGGGCTTGGGAACCCTGAGGCTTCATGAGGGTTTTGTTGACCACCGGGGCTCCCAAAATGATGGGGGTGTTGGTACCCGCCCTTAAAGGGGCCGTAACCATGTTGTTGAAGTTCAATGAAGGCGGATTTCGAGGAGACATTAGTAGGGGTTGAGTTCGCTGAGTTGGATATATCGTGGGGGGTTTGGGAGCCCCCCAGATGATGGTGGTGGTCTAAGGCCTCGGTCGTCATCGCGGGCTGGGGGGTCGACGGGCCCCCCCCGTCCGAGGACTGGGGAGGCCCGAACGGATCTGAAAAACTCAGTGTGTTAGGTTTGCTGTTTGGGGATTGAATTCGGGTAATTTTGAGGGTTTTTGGGAGCTGATTTGATATTTTGCCGCTGCGGTAGCCTGGAACAAAGAAATCGCTGTTAATAAAATTACTTCTTCATTTTTTTCTTCTGATGCAATATTTTATCTTATAGATATCTTCTGTGTTTACTTTTAACCTTTATAATAGAAAAGTAGCGAGCTAGTATGCAATTCTTATGATAGTGAGTGATCACTGTCTTCTCTAGAAATACCAACCATAACATTATCCAGAATCACTCTTGTGGTAGGTAAGTAACAATTGCGTTACTACCCCTGAAAACTATTTTGGATTATCTCTTCAGATACTGATTCTGATAAACTGTTTTTTATTCTTCAAACTCATAAAAAAGCATTATCAACCACCTTAATTGGTAAAATCACTTGACCACACCTCAACTTGTCAACTAAACCAACAACATCAACCCAACACTTGTCGGCATACCGTAATAATTTTCAATAAAAATTTACACCAATTAGTTGGCCCTAAACATTATTATTACGAGTGAGCGCAATCAACACAAACTTACAAACAAACAAAAAAACACAAAATGTTTTGACCCGACCTTTGGTGGCGCCGGCAACGCAACTTAATGACTGAAAGGGATAGAAATACAAAAAGATAGAAATAAGAAAGGGTAGGAAGATGCGGTAATTAACACAAAGAGCTTGCCGAAAGACAACCCAATTCTTTAGGTCATTTGTTTAAAAATTTAAAAGAACTCTTCTTGGATCACTTGTGAGAATCGACTCGTAGGCGATACCCAATTAGTTTTTTCTAATGAAATAAGAGCAATAAAATTAATGTGGACCCCAAAAACGGGGTTTTAAAACCACCACTTTTTTCTTTACACGTATTTGCTTGTTGATTCTGTTTCGACAGTTTTGTTATCATTAGGAAACAAAGACCTTTTATGTTTTGATTTTAGCAGCACAACTGTACCTATTTCTTTATAACAGCAGTTAAGAGATGATAGAACCCTTTGTGGTTCTTTTCCGGAGGCTCCAACGCCACACCTGCATAATAGCAATGTTCAGCACTGCTGTGTTCTAGTTTGAAAGTTGTGGTAAGGGAGACATGCTTATCCGAGGCGTTCCAACTTAGTCCTCAGGGGTAGCAACGCATCTGTGGCCATGATTCTAATCTTATATAGGTTGATCATTGGTATACATGAACACTCATTGATTAACTTTATAGATCAGTTACGATCTACACAAACCACACTTTAA
The DNA here is from genome assembly GCA_018251915.1 of Urbanus proteus proteus. Classification (NCBI taxonomy): domain Eukaryota; kingdom Metazoa; phylum Arthropoda; class Insecta; order Lepidoptera; family Hesperiidae; genus Urbanus; species Urbanus proteus. Next base: position 8,999 of record DWPV01006611.1, read on the forward strand.
AAAGCACGCACGATTTGAAATCCAGTTGCATGGATTTGAACCTGGACCCTTATAAAAAACTATAGCTTTAATAACCATTCAATTAGGGTAAACCTAACAAAAGAGTTTCTTACCAATTATGCCGTAAGATTTACGAAGTGAGAAATCTTTAAGATACATAATAATTAGTTAATTGGTTAATTGACACCTACTTTAACACCTTTGTCATTATCACACATAATCTGTAAATTATACTATTAATTATTAAACTTCACTACAGATTTGAATTATGGTTGTAAATATTGAGGCATGGTTGTTTTATTTTTTAATTTTTATTTACTTTTTGACGTTTATATTACCTGTGAGTTCGTACGACCAAACTATTATTTACTAGATGATCCCCGCGGTTTCACCACGTTAAATAAAGTAAAAAGGATATCTATACATAATATATAAAAAGAATATCTAAACCTATGTAACATTCCGCTCTTCCGCGACGGCAGCTGCATGCTAGTGGCACGCGCGCTAATGCTTTTTTCCAAAATTAAATGCAGCCTATATAAGCATGCTCGTTTGCTACTTCCAAAACCAAAATATATGTGTCCGGCTTCGAACCTGGTACAAGGTTAGAACTCGATACGTCATACATTGGCCCAATGAGTCCAATTGACCGTGTCGGCAGCAAATTGTTTCGAGATACCCTCTCATGACCCCGTGGGAGAGCTTCGAATTTAGTTACGCTTAATTGATTCCAACTTTACTCGTATTTTGGCCCAACAAGTATTCGTTGAGTTATTTGGATGTATAAATGAATGTATGGCTTTATGTCTTTTTATTATACAAGCTTTGCCCGCGACTTCGCACACGTTAAATCTTACTAATATCATAAAGCTGAAAGTTTGTGAAGATGGATGGATGTTTGTTACTCTATAACTTAAGGGCTGAATGGGGAATTTGGTGCAGACATAGACTGTAGTCTGGAATAACATATAGGCTACTTTTTATCCCGATAAAGTGCGGTTACCGTGGGATACATTTGTTTTGTTTCATCGCCGTGTCAACCTCGCGACATGTTCATTGACTTTTCAAATGCAGGTGAAACCGCGGGAATCAGCTAGTTATACACAAACCTAACTCTTGAATTACTGTCTATTAAAAACCGCATCAAAATCCGTTGCGTAGTTTTAAAGATCTAAGCATAGGTACAGACAGTAGAAAGTGACTTTGTTTTATACTATGCACTGAGAAAGGTAATAATGCGTCTGAGATCGATCTCCGATAGGACTTTAATCTCATCTGGGATTGAGAACAGATATCCATGGCAGTGGCCATTTATACTAGGTGAACTGCACGCTCGCTTGCTACTTCCATATTATAAAAAATACAGTGGATTCGAGGGTGGTAGAATTCTATGTAGTTCGCCCCCGGGGGCCCCACCGCCACACCTATTTCTGCCTTATAATAGCAGTGTTAAGCACTGGTATGTTCAGGTCTGAAGGGTGTGGTTAGGGAGATATGCTTATCCAAGGCGTTCCAGCTCAGTCCTCAGGGGGATCAACGCATCTGTGGTCAATCTCAGGTAGGACCTTAATCTTATATAGGGTTGATAGGGTGGACTGCATGCTCGTTTGCTACTTCGATCATATAAAAAAATGTTCTAACTCAGAGATTGATGAGATTATTACTCATTCTATATAGTATTCGTGGAAATATAAGAATCATGATGAATATAATTAAAATAATAATGATAGTCACGACATTCACATAAATTAAACAAGAACCTTAACACAGAAAACAACTATCCCAGGTTTGAAAGTTAATTATAAGTAAGAGCTTAAGTATTAATATATATCTGTTTATATTATTAACAACAAATATAAATTAGTATGACATTACGAAAATAATCTTTACTAGCGCACTGTTTTATTATTCCGCGGCTCAGGAGCTGATCGCCTCCGACGGCCGCTAGTCATAATTCATGCGGCAAGGAGATTAGACAAGGAATAAAAGAAAATATTAAGGAAAGATTGGAATTATTATTTAATTTGGACTAATAATTATGATCAAAATGATGTTATTTTCTATTTCTACATTCGTTATTTTTGGAATTTTTTCACTCTATTTGGATGTGTAATGTGACAGCGGGAAGCGACTTTGTCTTACTCGTATACTGTGTGGAGTTTCGCAACGTTTCAGAAAATAATTAACATTGGAAGTGTTGAACCTATGCAAATGTACATCCATCCAAGCATGTATCAACAAGGCGAGGGTGTCACTCGTTTAATTTGAGTCGTGTGTGTGCGTGATAATCATTTACATTTCTGTTTGCTTTGAGGCCGCCGTGAAAGGTTGTCTAGTGTTATATTAATTTGAGAACCGGTTGCACATACGGGCGATTTGAGTTTTAGGAT
>DWPV01006612.1:0-11388 GCA_018251915.1 Urbanus proteus proteus
TTTTTTTAGTATAGTATATACTATACTAATAATAGTATACTTAGTAATATAGCGTTCAAGATCTTCAAGCGTTTTAATTACAAGCAGAAGATTTTTATCAAGTGCTATATAAATTTTTACTATTACAAAATAAGCTAAAGTTTCCTTAATTTTATGCAAACCAAAGGTAACTAGCAACACTGAAACAACGGTGGCGACTCCCTTCATTTCACAGAAAAGTTGGTTAGACTATAAATAGATAATTTTGACGTCATTGTTCTTTTTGTCTCAATAAATATCTTAGAACTGCCAATTCTTTCTTGTTATTACCTCCGATTATTACCCTGGTAAAAACTGACCCTTTGTTTGATCATAGATTTAAAATTTTCATTTTGTACTGCTTAAAAAACAGTAATCCAAATCTTATTTCCAAGAATTTGACAGATACTACTTTTGACAAAAACATTGTATTGTATATTTATTTTACCTGGCAATGTTTAAAAGAAATGTTATAAATAATTTAACAATATTACTGGTGATAACTAACATTAGTCGCAAATTAATATCAAATAGAACTAAAAATCTGTTCAAACCTTGAATAAGATAAAAAAATCCAACTCAATTTACCGTATCCAAATGTGTTAGTCAGTATTAACATTTTTATACATTGCAATACTAAATTACGAACGAAACGAAAGTGCTTGTGATGAGCAAAGACGATTAAAAAAGTGTCGATAGGTCAATATTCTCCAGAAATTAGCCACAATCTTCAGGTATCTACAAAATATACTAAATAACCACCCTCGCATGTGAGGGTACTATGTGGTGGTGCTGTTCTTCTTCCGCTAGTTCAGGTGCTTATTCACAATTGAGGGCTTGTCTGACTACTCCCTTCCCATATTCCTATACGGCGGCCATATTTATAAGTCATGAAAGGCGTTGACGCTCATCATAATTATTTGCGTTGTATTCTTTTGCAGGACCGATGGCTGCGATTCGCAAAAAATTAGTGATCGTCGGTGACGGTGCATGCGGTAAAACATGTCTTTTGATCGTGTTCAGCAAAGATCAGTTCCCGGAAGTGTATGTGCCGACAGTGTTCGAGAATTACGTCGCCGATATCGAGGTGGACGGTAAGCAGGTGGAACTGGCGCTATGGGATACGGCCGGGCAAGAGGATTACGACCGGCTGCGGCCGCTGTCCTACCCGGACACGGACGTTATACTTATGTGTTTTTCGGTGGACTCGCCCGACTCGCTCGAAAACATACCCGAGAAGTGGACACCGGAGGTGAAGCACTTCTGTCCCAACGTGCCGATCATCCTGGTGGGCAACAAGAAGGACCTCCGCAACGACCCGGCCACGATTAACGAGCTGCGCAAGATGAAACAGGAGCCAGTGAAGCCGCAGGAGGGGCGCGCCATGGCGGAGAAGATCAACGCCTTCGCGTACCTGGAGTGCTCCGCCAAGAGCAAGGAGGGCGTCCGCGAGGTGTTCGAGACGGCGACCCGCGCCGCGTTACAGGTTAAGAAGAAGAAGAAGACTAGGTGTTCTCTGCTGTAATTGTGCTGTTGTCGGAGGAACTCTGATTTATGAATCGTTCGCATACTGCCTGAAACTTACGTTTGAAACGACTCGAACTCTGCAGCAGTCGCGGCGTTGGCCAGTGCTTCCTTCCGATACTGCCAGCCGACGCGATGTCGCGGCGCGTAGCACGCACACCCACTCAGTATTCGTGTGGCTATATTTTCACAATTGGTACTTGTATATTTTATAGATTATCTATAAAGAATAAGAGTAATTGCCTTAACAGAAGTAGTCGGGGGCGAGCGAGGTCCCCGTTTCCGGTGGACCCCGCTGGGATTTTTCGTGCTATACTATCGTTATATAATCAAGTAGCATTTCTTCAACATATAGATTATTCCTCGACCGGTGTCATTGCACCGAGACTTGATTGTTTAGTTTGGTATTTTGTATTTTAATTTTTTCAATAAAATAGTTATGTATAAATTGCGTAGGACATTTATTTGACATGGAGCGCGAGCCCCATTCTGACTCAGCCAAGTGCCTGTCAGCTGGATGCATCTCTGAGATGCCCAATCTGGTCTTGATCATGTAGGGCAGTTTTATTGTAATCTATTGTTTGTGTGAAATTTTAACTTCAGTATGATTAAATTGCATGCTACTATAATTTATTAGTAATAAAGGAACCCCATGTTTTAACAATTCTTTTCTAGACTTTTTGACTTTTATAAAATTTAATACAGCATTTATAAATCAAAGGTTCTATATAGGATGGGGATATTTAAGTTAAAATTCAATCATCTATGTTATGTTTTATTAGTATTGTAAGTACAAAATTATCTTACTTGAATATACATGAATTAACATAATTTCTAGATTTCCTTTTATAATTTAAGATTTTTGGAACTATTCCAATTACAAATTTCTTAACTAATCAACCAAGCTTTCAATTTAGGATCCTCTTGACATTTTTAACAGCTGAACTGGATTGAACCTCCTGCGTGGTGTGAACATGAGTTGCTTCTGTTGATGCATTGTTGGCATGCGGTACGGGACGGGCACGCCGGCAGGCAGCTGGGCCTCCTGGCCGCGCAGCTCCGGCACCCAGTCCGCATACAACAATGTATCCACCATCTGCAGCCCTTCAGCAGGCATTGGCGTGATCACATACAAAGTTCCTCTTTCAAAATCAATCCCTCGTATAAGTCCTGCAAGTGAATAAGTGACAATATGAGAAAATATTTAAACTTATCAGCTAATCAAGTCCTATATTATAGTGCTCTTATTGATAACACAAATATGATATTAATGATGTACTTTGTTCGAGTTACATCACCTTTGACTCATATAGGTGTTTAACTCGAAGTAAGATAGTGTCTGCAAATGTACACTTAATTTTCTCTGTATGTCTATATGTTTATAAACTACATATATCTTAATATTATTATGGCATATTGTAATATTTAATTTTGCCAGTAATTTCTTAAATTTTTATATCTCTTAAATTTACAGGTTTAAACTTTCTTCTGATTATACATGGTCCAAATGCCACATGATTTGATCATAGCAAAAGACTGCTAGTTCTATTTATATCGGTAACTGTTTCTCATTGCAAATTGAAGTATTTGTAACTGTTTGTTATGGTAATATTATAGAGAGACGCCATCATAGAACTTGAATTTCCTATCTATAGAATATGTTAACTTAGGAATTACCGTGTCCATGGCACAAGAGTGGTTGGTCAGCCAAAACATACGTCTTCTTGGTAACACTGCCTGATTCGTGTTGACACAGTGCAACTATTTTACCGTTGAGCACCTGTGAAACTGTACCTTCGGGAATTTTTACATTCATGTATACACACAAATCTTGTAACTGCACTCTGGAAAAATAAAAGGTTTTCTATACAAAGTCTAATTAGAATTTTCCTCTTACTCGTAGATAGTTGTTTGTTGTAGTGTTAGTTTGTGTTATGTTGATTAATGAGGCTGTATCAGTGGCTAGAATGAGTCACCAGATTTCTAGCAACTTGGTATCTTTCATTACTCATTTATGAAACAATGTGATAATTATTGAATTTGTCACTATAATTCAAATGTAATTATTATAATTCCTCATGTGCTTTTATAAACTGCTAGAAGTAGAAGCTAATACCTTTTAGTAGTTTATTATGATTAACTATATTTATACTGCAAACAAGGTAATTAATTAAACCTAATAAGTTTATTTAATGTAGGTATAGTACTATAATTATACTAGTAGCAAAACTAGCTCAATAAACATTGAAGTTCTATCACAATAACTTATAAGTATGTATTTTTTGTTCCAAGACAGACTAGACCAAAATCTGTTCTAGATCCAAATAAAAATTGGTCTGAATTGGATTGAGGATTGATAAAGAGGTTGAATTGTTTATAGCGTTTGCGACTTTAAAGTGAAGTAAATGGGCCGGGGCCCCTCTTACCTAGATTTATTGATCAGTCTGTAATTTCAGAATGAGTACAATTTTTAATTTAATTACATGACAATGAAGTTGTCTAATGGCGTGATCTTAGAACTGCTGAACTGAATTAGATGAACTTTTGTCTAACGATACAAAGAAAACTTTTTGTAAATAATGTGCTTGGATCCCGTTAAAAGTAGCACACGAGTCAATATTTCAAACGAATATCAATAATTAATTTAATAGTCCTTATCTTAAATTGCAGCCTTCATAAAAAGGCTATAAAACAATTTCTAGATATTGCAAGTGTACAAAATACATTTCTGAAAACGCCCTTATAACTAAGCATCGTTACTTTCTAGCAATTGTTAAACCAGCACAAGTTAATTCGCTAAATGGTTTTAAATTAAAGTGTATAGTATCTTTCCCTTGCATGCGAAGGCACGGTGCTATGACATCATTGCAAGCGATGCGTCATCCATGAGTTATAAAAAGATGACGTGCAAATTCCAACTAAACTGGTATTTCGTTGACTGTAAATATTATAACGTAAATTCAGTTACATTACCCTAAATAAATAAAGTAAGAATCATCAATGAATTATCTTGTGGGTGTTATACACCAAGACACCCACACAGATAAAATGAAATTCCTATCCGTCTCGCATAAGTCCGAGGATTGAATCCAGGACCGTACGTGACCAACCTATATAGTGACCACTGCATCACGCTTCAAATCACTATGACTTTGTTTACTGAAGTTAAGAATCAAACCCGTTAAAATCTATTGCGCCTGATACTTGGGTAAAGGAGCCAATCTGTAAGTTTAAGTAACTACCGCTTTACTATTTACTTCATTTTATGCATTTATGGAATAGGTTATATTATATACTTATAGGGAGCAAAGCAAATAACTCATCTCTTTTTACAAACCAAATCAAAAATTTAGCTATCATCGGGAGCGAACTATCTTGAATACTCGCACAGAAATATACGAGATGCACCCGGTCTCGTATATACCTTTATTTTTTTTTTACATACAAAGCATTGTGATCACTAAATTAACGTACAAATCAGTTTGTCGGGAATTTTCCACCCGAGCTTTGTCCAAAATTTCAAGATTGTACAACTTTGAACAACAAAATCCAGAACACTTACTCATATGGCGTGATTCCTAACAACGTCGAACCCCTATTTATATTGAGCAATTCGCTGAAGTAGGCAAGGTAATTTAGATATCTTTCATCACGAGGCGCGAGTGGATTATTATTTTTCACTGGATTGTCTGTGTGATGGGATAGAATGAAGTTATACTCCAAATTGTCGGGGCACGCAGTGTTTGCAAACAGCCTCATATTTTTGTAGTAATCATAATGAGCTGCAACTAATTGGGGTCGTAGGAACATGTCGTATCTTTTCTTAGCGTTCTTGGAGTCGATTTGTATCAGGTAAGTCGGCCGACAATGAAGGATGACTATTGTTATGAAGTGTAAGCCAACAACATTACACAGCCCCATTGTGTTGATAATCCATCGCATGTTTTTGAGTCGCTCGTCGCTGGCGCAGTAGGTGATTAGCTTGACGACTGCGTTTACGTAACGCCTCATGTTATCTAATGGGTTTATCATGCCTAAGTTCAATGTCCTGTAAGAAATCTATATATTAGTATAATAGATATTGTCAGAGAATCCCAATAAAGCCAATACATAACATGGGATTATGTCGGAGTGTCTACAGTCTAGTACAGTTACGTCACTAATCACTACACGTCTTCTACACTGCAACACAGGACGGTTGTGTTGTTGTGATCAAATACTTAAATATCTAGAAAACAAAATATTGCGATATCTGATTAACCAGGAGTCGAACCCAGGTCCTCAACAGCAGACGGGTACGAAACTTAAACTTGCTCAACGGAAATTTTACTGTAAATGTAATTTATTCAAGACAATATTCAATCAGAAACTCCATACAAATTCTAGTAAATAACAATTTCTCCTTTGTTAAATTTTGATTGTTGAACTCTTTCAATTATCTCGTTATCTCGTTATCGTAACTTCGACTTGCAACAGCATAGCCACCTGTTGCCTACCACAACATAAACATGAGCAACAAGTGGTGTGAACGAAGTCAGTTTATAGACACAAATAGTCTGTGCAATGCTAATAATAGAACAAAACATAAATAAGTTACACTTATGTCTGTACATTCTATCAATGAAATAAGTTATGAGTTTAGTTTATTATGGGGGCTTATTTTTATCATAAAGAAGTGCAAGCAAGTGCAGTAAACTTGATGGAATGCCACTGCCACCTATTGACATCTGTAATCAATCCTACATAGGAATAGAGTTCTGACTGAGGTCGACCAGAGATGTGTTACTACCTCTAAGGGCTAAGTTTGAAGTGTCCCTTACCACACCTTTCAAACCAGAACACAGTACATAACACTGGTGTTAATTAGGCAGATGTGGTGGTGGTGCCGTATTAGTAAAAGAAAAGTAAGTGACGGTTTAATGATTTCGAATTCCGAAGGCTTACTCTTACATCCCAAGACCAATTTTTCTGCCATTCATTTTTTTAAGCATTCAAAACCCTTCTGACTCAAAGCCCCAAAACGTAATCCTGGATTTGTTTCCAAAGAATTTACTTAGCTTAGTTTACTTGGCCTGACATGTGTGTTGGTGAGTTTGGTGACTACAGTGCGTTGATGTTACACAAGACGATGGAAGCTAACCATCCCCTGGATCTTGTCCCTTAGTCTCCTCCATCCACGGGAACCAATGAATTTGTGCTACTGAAGACTGACACAACACAATCTCTACTTAATATCACCAACACCACACAATCTCTACTAAAAACGGCTTTTCTAAATACTGTACCTTATTGGTTTTCTCAAATGTGTGAAATTAGGTCCTAGTAAAGGTTCTTTAACAACAGTTGCAGAGATATTGCCTGCGACAGTGAACTCGCACTGTCCTATATCCAAATCTATTACAAGTACAGGTCCTTGGGGTACAAGCCTGTTCACATGGTAACGGACACATGTGGACTTCCCGACCCCTTTACCTCCACATATGATTCCTCTGCTCTGGGGCTCTGCAAAGTAATATTAAAGATTTCATTACAAATATGTCATTACAATTGAAAGGGTGGAATATTGCACTGTTTTTCTTTTCTTTTGTAGCAGTATGTAGACATATATATTTATGTAATAGTAAGTTGCACAATTGTACAAGAATAGAGAAAACTATTTAAAGGCTTGCAACAGGTAAGAATTGTGAAGTGTATAATATATACAAGCCTGTATAAGCCTCATATAAGCCTTTTGAAGTTACATATATGTATTTGTATTTTTACACTATATGTATTGCACTTCCTACGCTTCTGTGTATTTTGCCGAAAGAATGTTACTATAAGCAACGTAAATTTATAATATTGGAATTATGATTATATATTGTCTGTGACATGTGGTGTTGATAAATCCACTGCAGTTACCAATGCGCATGCCAGGCTCGGTGACAATTTTATTGATTAAAACCTCCATAAAAGAAAGCCTATGTCTAGCAGTGAACCTCAATGAGCTGATGAATGATTGCTAAATGTAATCAATGTTAAGAATAGCATCTTGTGGATGATAGAAACCTTTACCTTGAGCATCCTAGCTTATTAAACTACTTTTCAAAGTATAGAACAAAGTCGCTTTCCGCTGTCTGTCCCTACTAACTTCTTCAGCTACATTTTTTTTTAATAGATAGAGTGATTGAAGAGGAAGGTTTATATGTAATTTAAAGTGTGCAAAACCATAGGCAAAAGCTAGTTAAAAATGAAATTGAAAATTTTCTGATTGAAAGTAATGGATAAAAATCTCTTTTATATTGGTATATACTTACTAAAGCAGAATTTATCAAGTTCCTTCCAACTGATAGGTACATGAAACATCTTGCGCGGTTCATTAAAATATATTGTACAGCCTAATCTTTCAAATGCTTTTGTATGGCAATAGTCCATATTCTTACTAGACCTAGAAAATAGATTCGCAATAGAGAAGTGTTCCTCTACAAAATTCATCTTAACACTTCTTAATGGTTCTAGGATTAGAACACAATCATGTTCATTAAGTGTTGTTACTATATCTTCAGCATCAACAGTGCTAAGTCCTAATGTTGTTAGTTTCCCAAACAAGCCGTAATAGGTATTATTTGTTTCAACAGTTGTAAAGCACTGAGCAAAACTGTTATATGGGGCATACACTTCATGAGGTTCCTCGTTTATTGTATGCCCAAACATTTCAACTGTTCCGCCGAGAGCCTTGACCTTAAATTTTCCATGTATGTACATCTTTGCTGGATGCTTCATTATGCACAAACATACATTGCCAGTGAAAAGCAGTCTTGTTGAGTGTTCAAGATTATTTTTAATTATTTCAGCAGATACCTCAGACTGCATAGTATCATCAATATTGATAATGCTGTCTTCAATTGTATCATTCTGACTAGAATCTAACTCTATAACCTCTTTTATTCCTTGATCATCTACATCTGTTGTAGATTTAGTTTCCCCCTCAGCAAAATCTGTTATTTCCTCCTCCATATCAGTTTCATCAATTGTCATTACTTTTGCCGAATAAAAACTAGAATCATTCTCCGAGAAAATTAAATTTTCATTGTCAAATGGAATGTTTTTAATTGTAGAATGTTTATATTCTCCAAGCACAGTGTCAAAGTCCTCTTCTGGCATGTCTGTAACACTAATAGATACATATGGTGGTGATGCAATAGTATTTCTTTTAAGTGTTTCTTGAGCGGTTGAAATATTACCTTTTTTTATGAATCTGGGATGTACAATTTGTGGTGAATTGGGAATTTCTTTTTGTTTACTCTTATTACTAGACTTAACTTTCTGTGGAACAACATTTTCTTCTTCAATCTTTTCTAACTTCCTCTTTGGTACTGGTTTAGCTTCATTCTTATTTCTTAACCTCTCGTGAATCTTCGATGCTAATAATCCATCAGGATCGAACTCCTGTGAGCTTTCTATATCTGATAATGATTTCAAGGAAGCTCCTAGAGAAAGATCCTCGTCACTTTGCAAGGAAATAACGTCAGCGTCAAGTTGTATGTCCTCAGACGTAGAGGAATCTTCTGGTAAAGATGGTTGGCTCAATGAGTCTCCGTCATTGTCACTGTCTATGGGTAAGTCTGGTATCCTAGGTCCTTCTATGTTCAAGTCGTCAAAAATGCTATCGATTTCTTCAGGAGAGCCAATAGTGGCCCGAGTCGTGTCATCAGCGCCGCTCGAAACTGTTAGATTTAAATCAGAAAATCCACTCACGGAGGACGATTCGTCACAGTCAATTTTTATATCCATTGAGCTCTTAATTATATCGTTATTACTACTTTTATACCCGTACAACATTTGTTTAAGCTGCTTCTTGACAGTTTCTTCGGATTTTTTCTCCTTTTTCAACGTTTCGGCACCTTTTGCTACATGCGCTTGTTCAAAGAATTCCATATTGTGTTTAAATCGGTAATATTTTCACAAACACAATATTGACCATGTATATTTTAATTAAGTGCCCTTGTTGAATTAACTTAAATAATAGTTCAATTATTTAATATGTAAAATTAAAACATCGGCGCATGGATAAAGACTTCAAGCATGTTATTAACTTGTTGTGACTTGTGACAGATCTGTCAAGTTTGAAGCCGTCAGTTTGACAGGCACATTTTACAGATCTCATATAAATGTATAGATAAGTGCAAAAAAATGTATCTTCCAATAATTATAGTCGCCAAAAATAAATCTACTTAATGTTAGGGTTCCCTAACCAAACGGTACGTATAAAAACCCTATTACTGAGTGTGCGCTTTCTTCCGTGTTACAGGGCTGTATCTACCCGTATGAACCCAACAGGATCAGGGTTGCTTACATTTTAGATAATATATGATGTCGTGCAGTTAGTATTACCATAGATATATGATTCGTAAAATTAAGAAAGTTTCAAATTAAGATTCTATGGGAATTGGGAACCATACAAAAAACTGTTACTTGTCGGTTTGTCGATCTAAAGCAGATTCTTAAATTTTTCGCAAATACGCTGCTATTATATCGAATACTAGAATGAATTAGGGAGGCGGAGAGACTACTGCTTCCCTTTGTGACTTAAATGGTAGTTATCTGCCCATATATGTATGTACAAAACCGAAATCCTACATCAGTAGGAATTTAATAAAAAAAACTATTCCTTCATGTAGACATTTTTTGAATAAAGGCAGCAGCTGCTACACCTAAACCTAGAGCTGATATAGTGCTAAGTACAAGTTTGTACTTTAACTATAAGAGTATCATAAAAAAAAGCTTTTTTGCAAGGTCTAAAAATACTTGCCTAAGCTGCTTATCGTACACATACTCATATGGATAGGCTCGACCACTCCCACATTTCTTTCAACTATAAAGAGATGCAATTTAAGTAGCAGATAGTCAATCTTTTAGGCATAATCTTGAATTCATTTTTAAGCCTAATCTTAGATATCATTGGAACAGACGTCAATATTTTATCACAGATTTTATCTTGATCCAAAAAGGGCATGAAATAAAAGACACAAATTAATATTTTAGTTTATATATAACACCTGACGTTTCGAGATAAATACATTCCATGATTGTATTCACATTCAATACAGTCCATACGAATGAAACTACAAGATCGCTGACGGAAGTATTTGCTACGTGTAGAATGCTTCCGTTGACGATCACTTAACATTGGAATTTTAACATGAAATTGTGCCACGTCTGTTGCCGATTTATAACTTACGAAACACAATCTCAGGTCAAAGGCTAACTCCGTTCATACTAAGCGCTTACTGCGATGTGAAGGTACCGATGAAGTCGGTGACGATCTTCTTGAGAGTGGCGTCAGACTCGGGCGTGATCTGTCCATCCTTGGCGATGGTGCTCAGGAGTCCCTGGTGGCTAGTCTTGATGTGCTGGGTGAATTCCTTCTCAAAAGCGGTGATCTTGGTGGGGTCCAGTTTGTCGAGGTGTCCACGTACACCGCAGTAGATGATGGCGACCTGCTCTTCAATGGCCATGGGCACGTACTGGCCCTGCTTCAGGAGCTCAGTAAGACGCATACCACGGTTCAGCAGCTGCTGGGTGGCGGCGTCCAAGTCGGAACCGAACTGGGCGAAAGCGGCGACCTCACGGTACTGAGCCAACTCCAGCTTCATGGAGCCGGCCACCTACGACAAGAAATACAGAGTTGAAAATTTTGTATTGTCCTAATATCAAGAGCACATTTAAACTCCAGTGGTGAAATGACTGTCAAAAATGCTTTAATATAGAATAATACCCCGACTTACGCGAATTCGACTTATGCGGCTATCACTCTGTTACACCTATAGCGTAAGTCCGGGGTATTACAGAATGTGGTTTTAATAA
>DWPV01006613.1:0-11388 GCA_018251915.1 Urbanus proteus proteus
AGGTCCTACCTGAGATTGACCACAGATGCGTTGCTACCCCTGAGGACTGAGTTGGAACGCCTCGGATAAGTATGTCTCCCTAACCACATCCTTCAGACCAGAACACAGCAGCGCTGAAAACTGCTATTGTAAGGCAGAAATAGGCGTCGCGGTGGTGCCGCCGGAGTCGAACTACATAGGGTCCTACCACCTTTAAAAACTATTATACTATAGTAAATAAAAAGTAAAGACAAATATAGAAGAAAATATTGCAGACAAGAAACAAAACTTAGCCCAAATATTACAGATTATAAATGAGGACGGGTGAAACGAGGCAGAAAGCGAGTTTCCTGACGATTTGAGCCGCGCCTCAGTGGGAACACATCTCGCGCTAGATTTGCTACAGCCGAGACAAATGGCCTCTGAGATATCACTCAAATTTTATTTGTATCTTAGTAAATCACTGTTACTATCTTAAAACATAATAAGTATACCTAGTCTTCTAAGTACCGAACTTATAAAAAACTTTGGTTTGAATGTCGCCATGAAATAAAAATTGTGCACTGCTGTGTTCTGATCTGAACGGTGTGGTAAGGGAGACATTCTTATTAGAGGCGTTCCAACTTAGTCATCAGGGATAGCAACGCATCTTCATGGGCGGGAGTAGCCACTTATCATCTGGGAGACTGCATGCTTGTTTGTATACTTCGAAACTTAAAAAAAAAACAAACCAGCATAACTAAACACTAAATATTCAATACACTAAAATAGCAAATTAAGTAGTATACATAAAATATTAAAAAACAACATATTGAAGAAATGATGCCTCTTTTAAAATCGTAAAAGTAAGCAAAATTAAAAATATTTTTGGTAATTTGTGTTTTTGCTCAGTGAGCATCTTGCGCTAGATTTATTATACCAGACCAAAATAATATTTTACTGTTATAAAAATTAAACATCCCAATGAGAGTCAGTCCTATTATGGTTTAAGAATCTTGTTCTTAAATACGGTAAGAATATTTGTATTTGTTGTAAAAAAAAAGTTGATACCAAGTACTTCGTCGCAAAACTTATACAAATGAATTAATATCGTGTATTTACTTAATTTGCGTTTCTATGTTTTAATTAGACTTAATAATCAATTATAATTAGTGTCTGAAAATCAATTTCTAACAAAACCGAAAAAGACATGAAAAATAAAAAAATTAAAAGACCCACTTAGAAATTTTCTCATCGCCACAAAATTTGTTTACGTCATCGGGGAGGTTCGGGTGGAATACACACTGGGCCTCCGCTGGGTAAACTGACAGAATTGTATATTTTCACTTAATTATTCGTGGCAGCACTGGCGCTTTAATTCTAGCCGCCGGCGACGAGGCATTTGTCAAATGCTAATCTACCCCAATCGCCTCACGAAGTTAGTGTTGTTTTATTCACAACATAAACCCAATCTTTTCGTTCCATTCAAAATTTTGCTGAGAAAATAGTTCTTTTATGCTATGACTGCGATTACAGTCTTAACTATTCATGTTATTCATGCTGTTTCGAGTGTAAAGTTAACAACAAGAATTTAAATAACTGGCATTTAATTCAAATTGTGCAAAGTCACGCCATGTTTTTGAAAGTCAAACATTTTAACATTACAGAAGTCGCCGTAGGGAAGAGATTTTTTGAACTTTTCTTCAAGAGCCCCATGCCTATATCATGTTAAAAGTCTACCCTGGTTCTTGAAAATACTCTAAATCATTTGGTTTTTAAAAATATACCAACCCTGAAAAAGATAAAAAACAATAAGTAGGTAAGTATATAAACTACGTTAACTCGAGATAAAAATAGTCAACATTGAAGACTCAATTATTCGTAACAGCGAGGCGCGTTAACACAAACCGCTGGCGACGAAGCATTTGTCAAATGCTAATTATCCCCGCTCGCCCCTCGCGGCCGATGGGAAATGCTTAGCCAATTTTAAAAAGTCAAATTGTTAGTTTCTCATTATTTTTTGTTTTTTTTTTCGTTTGTTATTGAACTCCTGTGAGATACGGCTGTTATTTCTACAGTAATATTTGCGAAGAGTTTGGCTTCAACCCCCGATCCAAAAAGCCACTTTGTGTTTTCGCCAAATATTCCTTCTCCTTTTCATAAAGCTTTCTCTATACCTATAATAATAATAAAATATTTTCTAAGCGGTAAATTGGCCGCTAAAAAATTCTAAATATCTAATAAGGTGGAGTTCCTGCACGTTTGTCACTTCAAATTTGTAAAAAAACCTTTCAAAATACCCACCCAGCAGCAAAATCGTTAAAACCGCGCGACCAAACATTCGTCAAATGCAAATAGCCAGCGCCCCTAACAAGTGACGGTATTTTAAAATACTTTTTAATTTTATTCTGCCTCCATTTCCTATCTTTGAATTCGTTGCAACGGTGCAAAGTTCGAAAGGTGGAATGTTGCCTTTATACTCATTGAATGTTGAAACTGTGTCGGTGCTTTGCAATTTTCCTGCTTTATATCTGTAGTTTTAGTGATAATTTTCACTGTGTTTTACTGTAAAGTTAAAGTAAGGATGCACTTACTTTTTAAGCATAAAAATTTTCTATGAAGTAGTTCTATATAGATTTTCTTTGAACTGCAGTAGCTAACAAGCATGGATACAGTTCACTTGATGATAAGTGGTCACTTACGATTTTACCTAGTGAATTGCACAAATAAGAAACTGAGCCTTCTCTACATGGTTTTTACTTAAGATTTTTTACGCGGAGAAATCCCCATGGATGCCCTTTCTTTCGGGAGAGCGCAAGGGGTGTAGCTAACATAATTAAATCTTCATGGCGTTCCCCTGGATGTTCACAGCCTACTCATGAGAAAGTGTTAGCATTACATTCGCGGTCTGGACCACCAGCGGCATCCCCAGAGGGAGGGGCCCCAATCAGTGGTCTCATGAGATGACCGAGCAGAAAGCATACAATAGTTATATATCTTAATACCTATTTAATTTCGGATAGAACCCTTAACTTTGTTAACAGAAGTACAAATTGGAATCTTTTATGAGCGATGGGTATTTTTTACCGATTTCTGTTACAAAAAGCTTGATGTTTATAGGCACCAGTGGCCACTTAAATTAAGTGGTAATAGGTGGTCTGCACGTGCTAGTGCTCATGCACATATATACGAGTATATAAACTTAGACAATATACATTCTTTGCACGATTCGAATTTACATAAATACGCTGATTTAATAAGGAGGCGCTTAAAATAATTCCACGCGCCAATCCATATGAGAAGCAAAGATCATAAATATGAACTAGTTTCTATCCACCGACTTTGGGTGATATTTTGAGTAAAAAAGTTACTTTTAAAAGTCACTTCACATTCATTGATAACCTTTTATAGTTTTTTAAGTAAAACCAACAGCAAATATGAATACATTTATCTTATTTTAAGTTGTTCAATAATAATGAAGTGATCAATGAAAGGTAGGTTAAATTGATCGCTGACCGCTAGACCATGAATGTTTTGACTAACTTGTACGAGTAAAGCTGAAATTATTTTAAAGCGATTCCACTTAATCCTCAAAACAAGTTATTAGCTAACCCGTGTAGTGATTACGATACCGGTCTGATATGGAAGGGATTCCAAGCTCAAAAAGTGGTAGAACTGCATGTAGTTCGATTTCGGCACCACCGCCACACCTATTTCTGCCTTATAACCGCAGTGTTAAGCACTGCTGTGCACTAGTGTGAAGAGTGTGGTAAGGGAGACATACTTATCCTAGGCGTTCCAACTCAGTCCTCAGGTGTAGCAATGCATCTGTGGTTAACATCAGAAAAGGACTTAGATCGTGCCTAGGATTGATTACAGGTGTCCATTGGCGGCAGTGATCACTTACCATGCACTTACCGTGCATGCTCGTTTGCTACTTCGATTATATAAAAAAAAGGTTCGATCCTCGGCCAAAGAGAATTTTCTAAAAAATAACAAACATACAGACATTTTAATATGTAGAGATCAACTATCAATTACGTCTCATTCCTATGTCAAAATGGTACCCTATCTATATGTAAACGGTATTGCATATGCAGTTATATGCAACAGTTAGCCCATTGTTTCGAATAAGGACAACGCTAGGTCTTAAAGGGACAAGCATAGTAAGGTGAGAAGGCGTGTGCATTATTCAAGACTTAAGAGCGTTTGGTTTTTTTTAATTAGGCAGGAACTGTTAATCTCGATGTAGACTCAAATGTAGAAGTTGGTTGTATTTTTTATTTTTTAATACTGATTAAAATTGAATTGAATTGAAGTTAGCTACTGAGCTAACTTCTTACCAATTACACTATTTTTACTTTACAGATTATGTAAGTCAATTTACTTCCATGAAAAATTCTGTAACAATTTTTAACTTCAAAAGATAGCCCTATTATGTCGTAGCATGTCTTTTTAAAGATCAAAAGCATCAGACATCTAAAACAGAACATCAGAGCGTAGACACCACATCACTCGTATCGTTTTGCCATAACATTATGGTATACAAATATATCCTCGTTACAAATAAAAAACACTATGGGCTCAAGTTTATATTTATATTATGTTTTTTCAATTTATTTACATTTATTTATTTACTTTTTTATTAATTTAAGTTGTGATGTTTCAAACGGAAGCAGCAAGTGTTTGGTGGTAGCTCTTTGTAGCTCGTCGGCAGCACAACCATCACACCTGCTCCTGCGTAAATACACCAGTGTTAAGCGCTGCTGTGTTCTGGTTTGAAAGTTGTGGAAAAAATACATTTTTCCAAGGCATTTTAACTTAGTCTTTAAGAATAGCGAGATAGATTTCATCTGTGGTCAACCTTAGGTAAAACTCAAACTTATCTGTGGTTCATCACAGATATCGATGGCAGACAGTGAGTTCTTACCATCACATAAAAATTGCTTGATATTTGATTGCTTCTTAATTCTTACAAAAATCTATACAAATCAATAAAATTAAAGAGTGTTTGTGATTTCAAAATAAAAATTTTTTACTCAAAGTATACACGATACCTATAACAAAAAAGCAATTTAAAAAAATTGGTCTGTCTGTCTGTTTGGCAGAGGCAATCTTCTAAACGGCTGGACCGATTTTCACGGGGTTTCCACTGGAAGATAGCTGAAGGTCTAAGGCGAAAAATAGGCTACTTTAATTTTAGAAAAATCTATTAGCGCGCGCTCCACGCGCAAGTACGCTCCATCGCGGAAAAATGGGATGACATGAAACCGCGGGGATCAGCTAGTAAGTTATAAAAAATGTGAATGTCCCAAAACATGCGAAATCGTGACCAAACAGCTAATCTGAACGTAACCATATTAATCATAATATGATCGACGTTTACTATTCATACCTTCGAACCCATGAGCAAACTCCTTTCAATTCCCTTTTCCGTAGCATGTTAAACATAAACCGTAACGACGTATCGGCAGTAATGACTGCTCCTCTATAAAAAGGGCACGATTTACGGCCCGCGTAAAATGGAAGAGCCGTAATGTTATCTGCGGATTTTTACGCAAACTCGCTAGAGTGTATGACGTTACGGAACCGGTGCATGTTTTGTGAGCTTCCCCTTGATTAATATTGCCCTTTTTGTGAACAGTACCTTTTATAAGCATGGCTCAAGGAGGCGTTACCGCATCACCTATTTTTGATTTATAGACGCAATGTAAAGTTAGTGAAAATATAATAAATGTGGTAAGGAAGATTACCGTTTTTAATAAAATAACAAACGGGCATGATCTCTATCTATTGACAACCCATTATTGTTCCATTGCTGGGCACGGGTCGCCACTCACATTGAGAAGGATTTAGGCCACCGCGCTGGCAAAGTGCGAATTGGTAGACTTCACACACCTTTGGGAACTTCAAGGAACTCTCAGTTGTGCAGGTTTCCTCACGATGTTTTCCTTCACCATTAAAGCTAGTGATGATTAATCACTAATACGCTATAAATCGGAGGTTCGGGCCTGGATTTTGCCTTGCCTGGATCGTGCCTGGGATTTAAACCTCGAACCTCCCGATTGAGAGTCCAAGTTTCAACCACTAGGCTATTACAGCTTATCTCTATCTAAATATTAACGAGTAATTTTTGATCAATTTCAAGTACGTATCCGAGTCCAAGTTTCTACTTATATAGAAGAGATATTAAAAAAACATAAATGTTCATAGTCGGCTGTGATCATCATATATAAAGATAAGAATAACATATTTGACGATTTCACTTCATAATAATTTACTTAACACAAGACAAACTTCTGTGAAAACACCGTCTTCAGTACAAATAGGTATTTTACGTTATATACAAATAAGTGAAATAAATTCACAAAAGAAAAAGACTTCCAGCTTCCATCTCTTCATCTGAAACAAGTTAAACATGACGTGACGATGTATCGGGAGCGTAATGACTTCTATAAAGGGCTTGGTTTACGACGAGCGTAAAATGTAACTGCCGTAATATTGTCTCCGTGTATCTACTTACGCAAAGTCGCAAACGAATACACTGAAATGCGTAAATGTTACATACAATTGTTAAGGCATTTTGAATCATGTTTCAGGGTTTCTTTATGCTGTTAATTACGATGGCTCCCAAGTAAACTGGCGTATGTCAAAAAGTCAATTTTACACATAGATGTAAGATTCCTATGTCTATGATTTTACTGGAGAGCAGTTTAAAAATATTTTTATGCACCATACCTTCTATATTAAACTTTTAAAAATACTTTTTTACCTTTAATAATATGTTTTATTGTAATTGCCTTATATGTAAAGATAAAAAAGTTTATTTATAGTTTGAAAATTAGTTTAAAAATTATTGACTTTTTAGACATACTATAGTTAACTTGGAAGCGATCGATTAGTCATATACGCTTAATTGCCGTCAAAATATGAGTACCCAAATAAGTACTGTAAGTTTTATATGTGGTTCGACCTCAGAAATACCACCATTATGCCTATTGTATCATATGATCAATGTTAAGTACGTAGTTAACGATGAAAGGTATAGTAAATTTTTGGTTTGGAGTGTGTTGTAGGAAGGTAGGGAAAGGCATTTAGACTTATAAACATAAGTCCTAATTAAAAACGGTTCCTACCGTCAATAAGAAAACAATATGTAGCAGTATAGGTTACATTTTTTTTTTAATTATTTTTTATAAATTAAGTTAAAATAACTAAATACTTACATCAGCCAAATTCCTTAAGCAGTCTCTCAAAATCCCGTCTCAAGAAACTGAAGTTAAATAGTAAATTCAGGGCCGTATTTAAATCCCGCGCTGACCGTCGCTCAAATTGCCGCTTGTCTACGTTTCGGCAGGTACCATACCATTAACTTGCAGTAATTACCGCAACCTTGTGGGGCCACGAAAAGAGCGGGAAATTAGAGGAATAAAGGATCGATTCGTTTCGGTTTGTACCAAGAATAGGGTTTACTGTTTCGTATATTTATTAATGTTTTCTCTTCGATGATTTTTGCAAATTTCAATAAACATAGAACGCCCTGTCTGTCTGTCTCTAAAGTTTTTTTTGGGGGAGAAAATGGCAACCTTTTTTCACCGATAAGTTACAGACACGCAAATTTACCATTTAAAATGGCTGTGCTTACAACTTTTTGCATGCTATAGATACTGAAATACAGACTTTTATTATTATTGGCATGCGTCTTGGTGATCACAGTTGTTTTGACGACACAGTAAGACACTGCTGCTTATCTCCTGGATTTTGTCTTTTAGTCATCTCCTACGAGTCCTACGACATCCACGGGAAGAAAATGGTGCTATTTGAAACATATACACGGCGCAGTATGCGCGGCGCATAATCAATGTTAGTAAAGTTTAAGACTGGTAACTATCTATTAATCCGCTGTTTTAGTGGCGTGCTCCTAGAATTACGAATTTAATTGTCAAGCGGCCAATAAGCCATAATCAATGTTGGTAAATTTAATACCAGCCAGCCAAGTAAGGCCAGTAAGCCCATAACAAATGTTGGTAAATTTAACTCTAATAACTATCTATTAACCCGCTGTTTTAGTGGCGTGCTCCTAGAACTACGAATTTAATTCTCAAGCGGCCAATAAGCCATAGTCAATCTTGCTAAATTTAATACCAGCCAGCCAAGTAAGGTCAGTAAGCCCATAACAAATGTCAGTAAATTTACTTCTAATAACTATCTATTCCGCTCTTTTAGTGGCGCGCTCCTAGAACTACGAATTTAATTCTCAAGCGGCCAGTAAGCCCAGAATTTTGTGCGAAATTACATCATTGCGACAGTTTGTGCGCGGTATTCTTGCATTGTTGCATGAATAATTAAATTTGGACGTTGTCATTTTGAATTTCTGACGTGACGGAGATTACCAAGGGTGGCTGGATAGGGTTAAAGCCCGCTATGTCGATTGGAGGTGACTGTCCCCTTAATGACGGTAAGGCTAAGCGAGTATTTGGAACTAAGATTCATAAACATCTTGCAGCGCTACTTGAGGAATATAACCCGTATAAACGTAAGATATCCTTGACAACGTCCAATAATAAAATTATATTGTGGTCAGGCTGGCTACGTCATTATTTACGTATAAACAAAACATAGGCATTAAAAGCTTTCTACACTCATAGCTCCACGGGTTTTCCCCTGTGTCGTGCCATGGACACACATATACACGAATACACAAACACTAGAACAGAAATCTAAATTCATCGTTTAGATGTCTGTCTGGCCGGGAATCGAACCCGCGACCGTTCTGCCACGCGGCTCGTCAATTAATAATGTTGGAAGACATATAATTTAGTACCATTATGTTGTTATTAAACCAAAGTTCTAGAGAACATTCCATATCGTTCATGCACCATGCATACATAAAGAGAATACTCTGGTCCTGGGCGATTTGAAAACATCCGATACAAGTGGTCCACGAATATGTAGGTCCCAAACTAACTTTTTATTTATTTATTTGTAACTTACACTACAGGCCTCTTCGAATTTCGAAAAGAGACTAATCCGACAGTGAGACAGAGAAAGCTGCAGCCAATTAAAAGTTACTTAATCCAGAGAGTAATTTTAATCGTTTGCCGCTTAACTGCTCTTAATGAGACACCTCAGCATTTTAAATGTAATTATGAGTTTTAATTAAGTGGCATTTGTTTACTCTCTTTTCAGTTAAAAACAGTACTGGATTTTAAATATGGGCTTAAAATCAATTATTATACGATCAACATATTTTTATCTTCTCACCTATTGTATTTGACACTTTACAGAGCGATTGATAATTATTCATTTATTTTTATATTATCGAAGTAGCAAACGAGCTTGCAGTTCACCTGATGGTAAGTGGCCCCTGCCGCTCATGGACATCTGTAATCAACCCCAAATAAGATCAAGGTCCAGCCTGAGGTTGACCACAGATGCGTTGTTATCCCTAAAGACTGAGCTGGAACGCCTCGGGTAAATATGTCTTACTACACTTTTCAGACCGGAAGACAGCAGTGCTTAACACTGCTGTTATAAGGCAGAAATAGGTATAGCGGTGGTGCCGCCGGAGTCGAACTAAATAGAGTTCTACCACCTACGGCGATACCAACCACATCTAATCGTAATTTAAAGGTAATGGAACCTTTTGTGTCAGTTTATTACGATTCAATAGATAGATCTCTGTGATACGATAAGACTGACAAAGTAGAAGCTTACAAAAAATCCCATTTATACCAATCTTATGCGGACGTCAAAAATCTATAGTATAATTTAAAAAACCCACTCATCGCTTCACACTAGGATTGTCTACTGTGTTATGGGTTCCATGGACACACAAAGGCGAATACACAAACACCCAGACCCAGAACAGTAATTTAAATTCATCATTCAGATATATGGCTGATCAGGAATCGAACCCGGAAACCATTTGGTGACATACCGGTATGCCAACCGCTCCATACGCACAAATGTTGAATATTAAAACTTTTTTGAACAAATTATAGGGGTATTGCAAGCCCAAGGAACCCTTCGAGTGACGCATCCTACTGTCAATTTATTAAGCGCTTACAAGACAAGTATTTTAGCCGTAATGCGTTTGTCTACCGAGAATTTCCATCAACACCCTAAATTCACATTTTACATATTATTCCGCATTCATACTTAGGGTGTGATCATATTAGGATCTACCTCCGCTCTAGAATAATTTTGCTTGTATGTGTGCGTCGGTGCGTGCGTGCATGCGTCGGTGCGTGCGTGCATTATTTGACAGCACAAAGGATCAAATATGAGATATTCCATTTTACAATTGCTCACACACACAAGAGCAAGTTGTGTTTCAATGCAGTTCCTCAAGGCGTTATCTTCCTTATTTTTGGTCTGAGTTAAAATATTAGTATCAGAAAAGATTGCCATAAAAAAGAACTAATTTATATATTATCAAATCGTATCGTATCTATCTAGTACCTATCTATCGCATATATGATGCAATATGTATTTTATTATATCGACAATACTCCCCGCTCTTATTACGGGCCTAAAGATATTGCGTAAAACATTCAATCGGCACAGGATCGGTAGCAGCGGTCAATGTGTGTGTACCCTTAAATTTATGGGGGATGACACCCTTTGATGACGTGAAATAGGATGGTTAATGATGGGAGAATAATGAAACGGTACTTGAAATTTGGCATTTTATGTTCCATTCAGAATTCGGGACACCGCATATCGTTTTTAATGGGAAAATATAATAATTGTTCCTGTAACGTTTCCTTATGTCTGAATTGTTTTTATGTCATAATTAATCCAATTTATATTGGCGTAGTAAATGAAATACAGAACATATAATGATGATTGGCCTTTGCCGCTCATATTTGTAACTAGCTGATACCCGCGGTTTCACCCGCGCTAAAGAAATAAAAACTCATACATATTTTAACATAAGTGATATCCGACTGTTCCACGACAACGCGTGTATGCACGTGGTGCGCAAAAATTAATGTAGTCGATGTTACGCCTTAGACCTCCAGCTAACTTGCAGTGAGAGTCCCGTCAAAATCGGCCCAGCCGTTTAAAAATTAACCCAGCCAAACAGACAGACAGACAAAAAGTTTTTAAATGATTTTTTGTTACAGGTATAGTGTATACTTCCATATGCATTGAGTAAAAAATATTATTTTGAAATCACAAACTGACACTTCAATTTTATTTATTCGTACAGATCAATCCCAGATAACTTTGGAGTCTTATCTGAGGTTAGCCATATATAGGAGTTGCGGTAGTACCACCGGAATCAAACCACAGGGTTTGAGCACCTCTGTATTCTCTTTTACCGCAGCTAAAATACGACAGAACTTACGCTCCCTACTGGCAAATATACTCTAGGTGACGGTGGTACCGTCAGAGGTAAACCGTAAAGGTGATACACCACAC